>VNJV01005918.1:0-62104 GCA_008042635.1 Drosophila nikananu | reverse complement strand
GAACCCGAACCCGAAGCGGGAGAAGGAGCGAAGGAGAAGGAACCCCAAACCATAGCCGAGGAACACAAGCAGCCCGAGCAGCCTTCCCTGCTGACCACCATCATACCCATGGTGCCCCAGCCCCAGCCCCAGCTCCAGATCCCATCGCAGCCGCTCCAGGTCCAGGATAGTGTGCTCAACTATGTGAACGCCTCGTTCCTTACCCAGCAGCCGGCTGAGGCGGAGCTGCCCAAGACCGAGGAGGAGTCTCCGTTCAATGCCCACCTGCGACGCTACGACGGCGCCCAGGTGTGGCGCATCGTGGTGCAAACCGACAAGGACAAGCGCATGGCCGACGAACTGCAGTCCAAATATGGTAAGTCAGGGAGCCAGGGATCCAAGAAGCAGAAACCGAACCTTAACTCTGATTCCTTTTGCAGATGGTCAACTCTGGAAGGAGGTCAAGCAGGAGGTGGACTATCTACTGAAGCCCCAGGTCCTCGCTGCTGCCGAGCGCCACATTCGTGCCGCAAATCTCTCCCGGATTGTGCTCATCGACAACCTGCAGCACGTTATCGAGGTGGAGAATCCACCAGCGGAGAAGATTGCCGAGCTGCAGAATCGCAAGGGTGAGTAGGGAGCGGGGAGAATTGTAGAGAAAGTCGGGGAAAGAGAAGCAATGTAGTTTCCTTCCTCCTGGTGAAAGGTTCTGTAAAGGAGAGCTCTAAAAGCCCCTAAAGCTAAGGAAGAGTTCTCTTTTCTAAAACCAAAGACAGAAAGTTAAGAAAGTGTCTAAGGCTTGAGTAGGGGAACTATGAGTAGAAAATAGATATACAAATAGTAAGATTCCCATTCCTCTTCTCCCTAATTAAGGCAATTATCGATGGGATGGGATGGGCTTCCCCCTTTTATTTTCTGCAACATGAATTACATTCAAAAAAGAAATAGGAACTGATTGCCAGCACCACCCACGCCCTTCGAACCCATACCTATCTCTATATATATGTTTATATATATATATTTATTTTTGTTTTGGAGTGACAGGTGGTGCCTGCCCGCCTGCAGTCACCCCTTTTTTCCCTTTTTCCTTTGGCCTTTCGCTTTTCACGTTTTTCGGGTAGCTTTTCCGGCGAGGTGTCGCCGCAAACGAGCATTTAATGCACTCGGCGAGGGGCGTGTGAAAAGTCATCGAGCGCAAAGTGGCTTTGCCATAGGAACCCCGGGCCACGTGCCAAGTGCCACGCACCGGAGAGAAGGATAGGCTAGGTCCTTGCAAGACGCGTTTGTTTAATCGATAGCCAGGAACCGGCGCACGGAAGACGACGAAGATGCCGCCGTCGCCGTGCCCTCAAGAGTTAGGGGTTTGGTTAGAAAGGAGGTTGAATGAACCCAGACAGGGTTCAGGTTCAGGTTCAGGTTCAGCTTCAGCTGGAGGTTAAGGTTGGCTCCTTAATACTGACAGGAACCCTCACCCTTTACAGGACACCGTCTCACCTGGCAGGCCTATCATCGGTTGGAGGACATCCATGGCTTCATTGACTACATGGCCAAGACATATCCGGACATTTGTTCAACGGAGGTCATTGGCTACTCCGTGGAGAAGCGTCCCCTGAAGATACTCAAGTGAGTTTGGAGTAAATACTCCCCGCCCCACAACCTAAGGCTGACCTTAACATGTTCCCAATAGGATCTCCAATGGAAATGCCCGCAATCCTGGCGTTTGGATCGATGGCGGCATGCATGCCCGCGAATGGATTAGCCCCGCCACGGTCACCTTTATCGCCAACCAACTGGTCGAGGGCTGGGAGGACCTGCCCGAGCACATGCGCAGCATCAACTGGTACATCCACCCGGTGGCCAATCCCGATGGCTATGAGTATTCCCACACCACCGATCGCCTCTGGCGCAAGAATATGCGCGCCCACGGACGACAGTGCCCGGGAGTGGATCTGAATCGCAACTTTGGCTACAAGTGGGGCGGCAAGGGCACCTCGGCCAGCCCCTGCTCGCAGACGTACCGCGGCAGCAAGGCCTTCTCTGAGCCGGAGACCTTCTACATTTCCAAGTTCATTAGCGGCTTCCCGCGCGAGACCTTCCAGGCGTACCTCTCGTTCCACAGCTATGGACAGTACATCCTGTATCCCTGGGGCTACGACTACCAGCTAACCCAGGATCGGGCCGATCTGGATCGTGTGGCGCGACAGGCGGGAACGGTGGGTGGCTACACTGCTAATTATATTTCTACTGTGATGAGTAATCCTGATTCCTAATCCCCCCCACAGAGCATCACAAAGTCAACGGGTGTGAAGTACACGGTGGGATCTTCGGCCACCACTCTCTATCCCGCTGCCGGTGGCTCCGATGACTGGGCCAAGGGCATTGCGGGCATCAAGTATGCGTACACCATTGAAATGGGCGACACTGGACGTTATGGCTTCGTCCTGCCCGCCAGGTTCATCCAGTACAACGGCAAGGATGGCTACACCTTTGCCGACACGGTGGCCAGGGCCATTGCCCAGGGACGTGGCAAGGCGGTGGCCAGGAACAGCAGTGGCAGCCGGAGGCGTGGCCAATAAGTATCCCTGACCCCTGGACTTAGTTCAATGCGATTTTTTAGATTGGAAATCAATCTAATCATTTTTTTTTTTTATTTGCTATTTATATATAAATATTATTTATTTATTTATTTATTCTACTTGTAACTAGACAAATTGTACCATGAACATAACACACAAACACACATTCACACCAGCGAAAGCACACCCACAGACACACGAAGAGAAAACTCATTGAAATAGACTGAGAAATGTTTATTGAGAAAATAAAAAAAATGCAAGAAATACAAAAGGAACTCTGGTTATTTGTAAATGTATCCAAAGATACTAAATATGTATCAAAAAAGGACCTACACATCCTAGGAATGCAGCTATTAACTGGCTTTTTGCAGACTTATTGTTGAACTTCTTAAAGAACCTTCTTAAAAATGAGATATTTACCCCTTTTGAGCTGGTAAAAGGTAAAAGAAAAGGTAAGAAAAACCCCGAGAGATGCTATAATTCTCAACTGCTTCGTGCCTGAAGCATTAGGCAAAAATTACAGGTGAACAAAAAAGGATAATCTACCAAAACCAAAAATTTAAATCAAAGATAAACCTAACAAAATGAATATAATGATAAATAAGAATGCAGGACATTTTCCTAAAAACTTTCAGGCTCTAACTTTCAGGCTTTGCTTCCAAAAGTTCTCTCTAGTAAAAAAAACTCTAAAAACCAACGAAAACTATCTTAAAATTCCACAACTTTAGTGGCCTCCCTCGCCAGCATTGCGGCACGAGTATAACACTATAGCAGAATACACGCCTGGGCCAAAGTAAAAGTCACTCAGAAAAGCATAAATAAAAACAAAAACATCAAAATAGCCGGCGTTCGGTTAATATGCAAATGTGATGGCCTTAATTGGGGAATTGGGCTTAAAATCGGGGAGAAATGCGGCAGCAGAGGTGAGAAGAACGCAGACTAGAGAATAGGCCATGGAGCAGGGAGAATGGAGAACGGAGAACGGAGAACGGGAGGCCAGAGAATTGAGATCGCGAGAAGCCGTTAGCCGGAGGCTGCGGCTCGCCAACTGATCGGCGAGCGCCTTAAATCTGCGCCAGCAGCCACCTCGATCGCACCAGTTCCGAGTTTCCCCCCAGCCACACCGAAATTTGCAATCCCCGGAAGGCAGAGAGAGAGAGAGAGAGGAAGAGAGGCACCATGCACCTTGCTCCATCCCAGTGGGCGTGGCCGGCCCTAATCTTGCTCACGATCACGCTAATCGCCCGAGGAGCGGGCGCGGACAGGAGGAATCACCTGGACCTGGCCCGTACCGACAATCGGCTAATGAGGCTACCGTTCTTTGGCGGCGGAGTGGGTCACCTGCTGCGCTACCTGCATCCACTGGCCATGGCGAATCCCCCATCGCCACCCCGTGGTCGTATCAACGAGCTGCGCAGCGAACTGGACGCCAACTATGTGAGCTATCGCGGTGCCCAGCTATGGAAGCTCAACTTCAATGCCACCAGGGGATCATCCATGGAGGAGGAGGAGGAGGAGGAGCCTGAGGAAGAGGCCGAATCGGAGGAACTGGAGGAGCTGGGTCGCCAGGCCTCACCGGATGCCCAGTTCAACGAGGTGGTTGCTCTGTTCGGTGAGTCACTGAGTCACGCGGGGTTCTAAATCGAATAAAAATTGATGGCCCTAAGGGCCTTTCGCGAAGTCTGTCAAAGTCGGCACAAAAGAAGAGAAATTGTCAAGTCGCGAAAGAGGCACAGCTGAGGTCAGAAAAATAGGTATAGCAGAGATATTAAAAAGGTTGCTTTTGAAGGTATATAACCTTATACATAGACCCAAGTAAAGGAAGGCTTTACTGGCACTTGTAAAGGTTTGTTCTATATTATTCTTTAAGAATTCAGATCAGCTACTTAAACAACTTCAAAGAGTGCTGTAAAAAGCGCCCAAGAACCAGCTTTAAGGTTTTAAGTTCCATAACATAGTTCACCTTCCACTAAGAGAGATTCTTCTAGGATTATAAAGGGGTATTTTCGCCAGATCTAGAATGATGATGATTTATAATTTATAATGTAAACACATTCTCCTAAAACCCCCCCTAGTTCTATTCTCTGCACCCCGTCTGTGTCACGTTTTGGGAGGGGTCAGGGCCAGGGCCAGGCAGATCATCAGATCATCAGGTCAGGTCAACGGGGCTCGAGTCGAGATCAGTTCGCTTCGAAATCGCCACCTGAGCACGCATTCTCACGCATAAATTTGGCCTTAATCGCGTCCGCGTCGCAAAAAGACGGAATACGCTTGCTTGTGCTTAGTTCTGAGTTCGGAGCCCCAGAAGATGTGGCTCCTGGTTGTCGTGGTTTTACTCGCAGGAGTAGGAGTAGGAGTAGGAGGAGGAGGAGTTCTAGGCGCTAACCAACGCCTGCTGCTCTGGCGCAGTGTCTCTGTGCCGGAACTCACCGGTCTCTCGGGCCTGCCGCTGGCCCTGCTGACTCTCAACAGCAGCGAACTGGTGGCCACCACCTTCGAGGGTCTGCAGTGGCTCTCGCCAACGGATTTGCGACGCTATGACTTCCTGTCCGCAGGATCCTCCTATCAGATCAACAGGCGCTATCGCAATGGGAGCCATGTGCAGCGTTACTACGGCCATCAGTTGTGGAAAGTCCACGAGACGAGGCTGGCCCAGCCGCAGCTACGGGCCTTTTGGCGACACTTTGGTACCTGGACTTGAACTATACATAAGCTATATACTAATCGGGGTATAATGTAGACCGGTTCCGAGTGATTCGACTAACTTAAAGCGACTAGCGAACGCGAACTAAAAGCATAACATTTGCATATATTTCAAGGAGATATTTTCAGGGTTCTGCTGGTTAACTTTATTTGTATTCCCAGGCAGCGAAGTGTGGAACATCAACCAGGATGGCATCGACATCCTCATCGAGCAGCGGAACGTGGCCGATGCCCGGAAATTCATGGAGAAGGTCGGCTTCAGCTACAACGTCATGATCGATGACATCGAGGCGGCCATTGACGAGACGTATGTGGAGGTGCCGGCCGTGGAGCATCCACTGGACACCGTCCGGAATGGCTCACTGCCCTGGATGGAGCGGCCGGGCACGCTGATGAGCTGGCGGCGCTATCACGATCAGGCGGATATCCAGCAGTTTATGCGGACGCTGCTCGAACAGCACTCGGAGATGGTGGAAATCATACAGATTGGGGTGACGCGCAACAAGCGGCCCATGGAGGTCATCAGGTGGGAGTGGGAGTTCTAAGAGGGTGTTCGGAGCGGAGGGGTGTTCTGGTGCATATAACCATCATCCCTTTCTTTCTTTCCCTTCATCCCTTTTCGTTCACAGAGTCTCCAATGGCAATCCGGATAACTGGGCCGTCTTTGTGGATGCCGGACTGCAGGCCCGCGACTGGCTGAGTCCCGCCGCCTTGACCTACGCCCTGTCCAAGCTGACCCATCTCTGGTCGCAGGGCCAGTTGGAGAGGGCCATGCGTGGCATTGACTGGTACTTCCTGCCCCTGGCCAATCCCGATGGCTACCAGTACGCGCGGCACACGGACCGCCTGTGGACCAAGAACCGAGCCCATGACCCGGCCACCGGCTGCTACGGCGTCAATTTGGACAGGAACTTTGAGTACGGCTGGGGTGGCGCTGGTGCCACGAGCAGTCCCTGCAAGAATCTCTACCGTGGCCCGAAGAGCTTCTCCGAACCGGAGACGCGTGCCCTGCGCAGCTTCCTGACCGGCCTGCGGGAATACCTGGGCGCGTACATATCCCTGGGAGGCTATGGCCAGGCAATTGCCTATCCCTGGGGCGACGCGGACTATGTGACGGAGAACCAGCAGGATTTGAAGCATGTGGCAAGGAGGGCGGTGTTGGCACTGCGGAGACTCAACCAGGCGGAGTACTCGTCGGGCACCAGCTACCGGCAGAAGCTGGCCAGGCCAGGGAACTCGGCGGACTGGGTGCAGGACCGCGTGGGGGGTCAGCTGGTGTACGACATGTTCCTCAAGGACCAGGGACGCTACGGCTACCTGATGCCCCCGCACTACATTGTGGAGTCGGGGGAGGAGGTGTTCGAGTTCCTGAGGATCGTAGCCCAGCAGTTGCAGTAGTTTTTCCCCACCTCCTCGAAATGTATTTATTTATTTATGGTTTTTTTTTTTTGTTTCCCAGTTCTTCTCAAAGAAATAAATTGTAGATTTTATCTGAATAAATCGAAAATTAACTGCCTTTAGCTTTGCTTTTCACTGCATACTTTCAGGCTTGCAGCTGTAAAAGTCAAAGCTTCCCTCACGTAGAACAGTGTACTAAAGCCTGGCATTTCTCCAGAGAGCAACTAACTCTTACTCTCCCTTGCTCTTTGAGCCCAATCTGGACAGCGGGCGATTAAGAGAAAACGGGAGCCACTTGGAGAGCTCCGTAATTGTTAACCGTTAGGCAGCCACGTGTTCAACTCGCGGACCATTTTCGATTATCGATTTCGCAATCGCTGGTATAGCGCGTCTATCGCCATATCAAAAAAACAAAAACCTCTAATGAGGCATCTTACGTAAACATGGCCAAAAAAAAAGGCAAACAAATACCATATTTAAAAAAAAATACACAACAAATAGCGAACCAGAATGCTTGGAACAAAGGCAAATAGAAAGCTAAAAGAGAAGCGGCACTGGAGAGGCTAGAAAGAGCGCGAGAGAGACACCCGCCTTAACTTTCACTTTCAATCGCGTTTCAAAAACCCGTAAGCTCGGCTCAACGCTTCTGAGGTTTTGTTTTTTGCTCTTTAGCTGGCTCCGTTGTTGTTACTCCTCCGGCTCCTTTTGTTGTTGCATATTTGATTGGATTTATTTTGTGCATGCATATAGAAATTAAGCGAAAGGCCCGCGGCGATCGCCGCCACCAGCCGGCAAAGTCAAAGTCAAAAAGCTATCGAAGAAAGTGACTTAACCCCACCAAGCAAAATAAATAACAAAAGCTGCGATTGATATATGTATAAAAGATATATATATATATAATATATATACACAACAGAATTAAAGAAAAACACCCTACAAAGACCAGTCTTTGAAAGAACGAAGAATATACTTTCTTACACAGCAAAAAAAATATACTTAAGATTCCACAAAAAATAAATTTTGTTTAACACAAAAAATATCCAAAAAAGAAAACGTTTCTTAATAAAGAATATACGGTTTTTAATGAAAAAATTAACATATTATGCTGTTATTAGATGTTTAATATATAAATATGTATATTTGGGTTTTATCTGTCATTAAAAATAATAATTAAAATGTATCGTAATTTTATGAGAAATGTGTCATAAAATCTGTAATGCTTATTGCAGTGTGGCAGAGTGTTTACTGTACAATGAACAATCAACGGACAAAAGTAATGCTGCCCCGAAAAAATCTTCCATTGTGGCTGCTACTACTCTCGAAGAAAGGGTTAAAAGTGAAAATCTGGGTGCCACAAAAAAAAAAACAAAAATTAAAAATATAAAACACACCAAAACACCGGAAAAAGGAAAGAAACAAAACCAAAATAAACAAGAAAGAAACAAATAAAGCCTGCAGGCAAAATCAAAATAAAGAAAAAGTCAACTAAAGGCGGCGGCGGCGGGTGGGGGCTTGAACCGGGGCCTGATCAAAAGGCGAAAGAAAGTAAAACTCGCCAAGTGGGTCAAAATTGCCCCGTCACACAATCACAGAGTTAACTACACACATCCATACACATTTGCACCGATTTAAAGTGCGTAATCCAATTGGATATCAATGATATACCTGTGTGCGTCAGCTCTTATCGGAAATAAGGAGAGAAGGACAGAAATATACAGAGAGAGATGTTTGGGGACTTGTCAACCTTATTCGAATTCCTAATCTTCTTTTTTGAGAAGTTTGATTACTCTCGCTTAAAACTGATAAGAGGTCATGGATCAGTAAAAAAAAAACAAATATTGAATTGCGTTTCTCAGAAAAATATGTTCACGTATTTTTTTTAATTTAAAGAAGCGTTTTGGTCGTCTGGAATTATTTCTGGCAGTACAATATCATTATTACATTAAAGTAGCATCTTAGATGTCTCATCGCTGGAAATCCCAAGAACCAGAGAAAGACAAGAAAAGAATTGTGTGACCGACCCCGTGACTCATGGGAAATGACATCTTAATACAAGTTGGCAGCTCCTTGGAATCCGTAAATGCTTCTGAGCGCAGCTCACGGCTTGAGTGGGTGGTAAGAGACATCACTCAAGAGCCAAAGTGTCAATGCCGAGTGAGAGTCAGAGGGAGAGCAAAGATGACAGCAATCGCTGCGTGGGCGTTGCACTCTTTGGATCTACCCTTCACCTGCATCTGACCGGTAATGCAGGCCAGACAGAGACAGAGCGTGAGTGCGTGGAGATCGGCTTACCTCTCTCCCTTACACTATCGAACGGCGCCGCACGTCGCTGCTGCTGCTGCTGCTGCTGCCGCTGGCACTGAACTGTGGTCCAGCCAAAACTTTTCTTGGGCAAATCTTATAAACTTGTCAGTTTAGGGAATATTACTTGAACATTTATTAATCGTAACTTTGGAGTTATATGTACTGCATGTAAATTATTCAGATCAAGCTAATATTTCCTATGGCTTTTATGAGAACAATTGACAAAAATATAAGATATTCTTACAATTTGAAGTTCATTGGACAAAGTATAAATAATATGTTATGTACGTTCGCTACGTTTTGAATACAACTTTAAAAAATTGATTTTGGCCAAGAAAAGTGGTCCGGTTGACCATAGTGCACTGCCGGCTTTGCTGTCGCTGCCGCTGCCGCTGTCACTGCCGTTTTCATTTCCATTTCCATTTACGCGACGATCGTTTTAAAGATCGGTCGTCGGTCAGCGCAAAAATTTACAACTGTTTAGCTCATATTTTTGTTGTAGTGTTGTTTTGTAATTCTCAGTTTCGTTTTGTGTATGCTTTTTTTTGATTTTTTTTTATTATTTACTTTTTTTTGTTTTGGTAGCAGCCCCTCTTACGCCGGCAGAGCGGCAATATAAAAATTGAAGCGCATACAAGCGCAGCATTTAGTCGGAGTTTGACGCTCAGCCAGCGACACACGAGACACTCTCTCCCACGCTCACACGCACACAGACGCTCGTGCAGAGCCGGCAACGAAGAGAAGAAAAAGGAGAGGAGGAACTAGAACAAGTGCAACGGCATCCCCGGGATAGCTACAACAACAAAGACAGCGGTAAGTGGAGAACACAAGTGACAAAAGTGAAAAGTGCAAAAACAAATTTAAATAGAACAGAAACTATACAAACAAAAGATTGCTGAAGAATTGAGGGAGCAGTAAGAGCGGAAGAAAATGTGGGAAGAATCGGGAACGAAGAACGTGGAAGGGAAAGTAAAATAAGATGCCCAATAAGGATCGAAGGTTGTCTAAACGATTAAGATAAAGGTTGTAGGATAAAGTTACCGGGAAGATTCAGAGCTCTTAACTAAATAGAAAGAATTCGTTCTAATATGTTAAAAAGGGACTTGGAGATCAAAACGAGTGAACGAAAGATGGTAAGAAATTTGAAATATTCATAAGGACGAACAGATTTAACTATATAAAAATGGGGCCATAAAGTAGGTCAGTGGGTATTTAATTATAATTATTTTTAATACACAAAATTATTCAAGAGACAGGAAAAACAGGAGATCTTAAGGCATATGATTACAACCAACAAGGAAGTAACCAATGAGGGCGGAGTACCACTTTCGATCGAGTCTTTTTAATATTAAATTTCGATCTCTCAACCAGTTTGCATGCTGCTCATTAAGCCCAATTACGTTTTCGCTCCTTTCGGTTGGTGCGGCAAGTACTAATTAGGGCCTTTACCCAAGCAGTTTCTTAATTATTTTATACTTTCCCTTTAATCTTTCGTAATTTGCATAACAAGATTTAAAGCAGCAAATGCTACACCTTATTGCAATCAGCAAACCTTCTGAAAATGCAAACTGATACTCAAGCCAAACTATCCTAAAAACCACATCGGAGAGAGGCAGAATCTCAGGTAATGGGGGGAGAGCACGGTGGGGGTTGGGGGGTCTCGGCACGAAGGTCGAGGTAAACACCAGCGAATTGAAACCGAAACAAAACGAAACCCAATCCGAAACTGTGTTTCGAAGGCTCCCCAGATCTGAGATTCCGAGGTGCGAGAGATCCGAGCGAGAACCAGTTCTTAGAGGCACTTAGGTACGGAGACTAGAGACTGGAGACTGGAGACCGACCCTCTCCACCGTTCAAGTGCCACTTTCTGGCAGGCAATAAAAAGAAAATAAACACGCATCCACAAAAAAAAAAAAAACTAAAAAAAGAATGAAAATAAAACCAAAAAACGGGCCAGGGAAATTAGCACAGAAGCGTTAAAAACGAGGTTTCGAAATCTTTGTCGAGAGACCAGGAAGAGCTTTCCATGTCCATAATCTAGAATCTAGATCTAGGGTCCGTTGGCAAAGACGCACTAAGCTAACACACACACTGCTTCTCGTGTGTAAACCCCATTCATCCCCCACATTGTGCATTCAAAACACACTGAGAACGTCAAGACGAAGCTAATACAGTCAATAAACAGCACAAGCCCGGAACTTGGGGAACTCAGGGAACCTCACGGACCGATCGATTGATCGATCGATCGCCTTTGGAATCCGTAAAACAATGCAAATTGCTTAGATCAACAAAAACATACGAATGGTTTACTGACAAGTTGTGTATTTCCTTTGTGGCTTTAACATACACACTTTTGATACACTCAAAATAAGGTTTACTGAATGTATATTGTTTTTTTATTACCGATTGTTCTGATGAAATTTGATATTATCAGGGTTATTTAAAAGAATGAACTCCTGACAGTAATAAATGGGAAACCAAAACTAAGTTCTGGTATTTTTTAACAACCTTAAAATAAAATTTTGCCTCGGTGCAGGGAGAAAAGGTTCTCTAACCTATTTGTGTTTCCATTACGAGGTTTGCAAACCCATTAAAGCTACCTACTATTTATAATTACTGATTGGCAATGACAAATATAGAAAAAAAACAGGGTTACTCACGCATCTAGATAACCATAACCAGATACAATGGAACGGATATATGTTTTTTTTTTTGTATTTTATGGGTAATTACCAACTTTTTCTGTAACAATTATTTTCACTGCCTCCCTTGGTAATTGGAGTTCAGCATGGAAGTTCGTTCTTGGGGTTTAGTTTTAGCTGGCAAAGCGATTCAGTTGGATGTTCGATTGATTGCATTTACAAAACCTCAATCAGAACGAGGGGAAATCCCAGGACAAGTATAATACAGATACAAGGTATGAGGGTATCTGAATAAACTGATTTATTTAGAAAGCATATTTATTTTAAAAATAAAATAGAAAAGGCTACACTGACTTTGAATTAAATTTCCTACGAATCAGAACATAAAATAATGATTTTAGTATTCTGTGGAAATCATGCAAGCCACTTGTCGCTACCAGATGACACCGAAAGCACTCGCAAGCCGACTAAATAGCGTGTCTTATGACAAGTTGAGCCGGCAATAAATACTATTCCTAACTAACCTTTCGAGTTTTAACGATCCGCTAATGGTAATTATTTTTTGCATAAAGCTTGTACATTTTTGGTTGGTAGCCAAGCAAATAAATGGAAAAATCGTGACACTGACAGTTAATTACTTAGTTGCCCCCATCCGAATGACAACGTGCACTGATAAGGTCTCGCCAATTGCTGATTACCGATCGATGTTTACTGATTTCGAACCATCTTTACAGAGGTCAACCCGCTCACACACGTAACAATGACGCTGTCACGCTCACGCCCTCATCTCCTAATGCTGCTGCTCCTGGCAGCGGTCATCGCTGCTGCCTCCTGCCTCGAGCTCATGCCGGCCAGCAATCAGACTCTGCTGGATGTTAACGAGATTCCACAGCGCTACGATGAGGCCCAGCTCTGGCGGATCTACAACATCTCGGAGGCCATGCAGCGCCGGGTGCCCGTGGGCCAGATGCTTGAGCAGAAGTTTGGTGGCAACATCTGGAAGGAGAACTCCAAATTCCTGGACATCTCCATTGCCCGGGATCAGTTGAAGGCGGCACGCAGTTTTCTCTCAGCCCACCGACTGGACGCCCAGATATTGTCGGATAACATCCAGTCACTGATCGACGAAGAGCTGCTCGATGGGATCCAGGCCACGGCCTCGCACCAGGGAAAGAGAGCGAGTGAGTAGTAGTGGAGCAAGGAGCAACGAGAGATCAAATAATTGTGTTCCTATCAAAACCCACAGAAAAGGCCACCAGGAGCAGCATGCACTGGAAGGACTACCATGACCTTGATACCATCTATAGCTTCATGCGGGAAATCCGCAGCAAGTTCCCCAACATTGTGCGACTGTACACCATTGGCCAGACGGCCGAGGGTCGTGACTTGAAGGTGCTGAGGTAGGTGGTGACCACATAGGCTCCTGACCAACCACTGATTACCTCATTCCCCCTAGAATCTCTGAGAATCCCCGCGAGAACAAGAAGGTATGGATTGATGGCGGCATTCATGCACGCGAATGGATCAGCCCCGCGACGGTCACCTTTATCCTCTACCAACTGATGTCGAACTGGGAGAACCAGCCGGCGCACATCCGCGGCCTCACCTGGTACATTATGCCCGTGATGAATCCCGATGGCTACGAGTACAGTCGCAAGACGAATCGCCTGTGGCGTAAAAATCGCTCGCCATCGCGCCAGAGTCAGTGCAGCGGCGTGGACCTCAACCGAAACTTCGACATTGGATGGAATGGCTACGGATCGTCGACGAATCCCTGCCGGGACACATATCGCGGCTCATCGCCCGCCTCCGAACTGGAGACGAAAGCGGTGACTGAATTCTTGGCCAAGCGCAAGTACAACCTGGAGTCGTATCTGACGTACCACAGCTACGGCCAGATGATCGTCTATCCGTGGGCCTACAAGGCCGTCAAGGTCAAGGATTCGAGCATTCTGCAGCGTGTGGGCAGCCTGGCGGCAGAGCGAATTGCCCAGAAGACGGGCACCACATACAGGGCGGCGGTTACGCACGAGGTGCTGGGCATTGCCGGCGGCGGTTCCGACGATTGGAGTCGGGCGGCCTTGGGCGTCAAATATGTGTACACCATTGAGCTGAGGGATCGCGGAGCCTATGGTTTTGTCCTGCCGCCCAGATACATCAAGGATACGGCCCTCGAGGGCTGGACAGTGGCGGAGACGGTGGCCCAGGCAATTGGACCCAGTTCCTCTGGTTAATCACAAATCTCTGACTAAAATCCTTTTTTTTTAACCCCCCCCACCCTGTGTGCCTGCTGAAGTAGTGTGTGTGTGTATCCGGTGATTGTCTATTTATGTTACATAGTGTGCTTTTGTTGTCCCGTCACTGTGTGAATGCTTCTGCTTTTAAGGAGGGGGCCGGCAGGCTGGCAGGGGTGTCTAACCACCCAGTACGCCGTACAAATAAAGAAATCTTAGCTATTTATTACCCTAGATTGAGATGGAATTTATTATTGGGGGGCTAACCAATATCTTTTTCTTCAGGAAAGAGCGGAGAAGGTGCAAGGAACTACCTGCTTTTAGGGGAAACTTGTACATTCAACTTCCATATTATCAAGAAATATAATACAAAGAATTCTGAAGTTCAAAGCTTAAATAAAGGTCTCTAAGAAAAACCGTAGCCGATGAATTCGAGACAAGCAATTAAATGCATGTTAAATGCAGAAATGTTTTTATAGACCCTTTCCCCCACTTGACCATTCCCCAAAGAAGATCCTCAACCTAAAGCATCAGCAAATTGGACACAAAAAACGGGGTGCAGCACTCACCGTATCCTCATCATCGTCGGTGTTGTCCTGTAACTGCAACTCCAGCTTCGCCAAGGTGGCCGTATTGTTCTCCATGTCCATATCCTGGGGCGTGGACTCCTCCGAAATGACCGACTCTGATGGCAGATTATCCACGAAGGCCGCAAAGCCGGCAAAGCCGGACCCAGCACCGGCTGCATTAAACTCAATGCTGAAGCTCATCTGCGGCGTCAGCTCCGCCGCCGATGTGGGCGAGGCCGAGGACTTGGAGCCGGATCTGGGCCTGGTCTTGCCGCCATTACCATTAACCATCGGTGTTTTTGGCGGCAATGGAGCGGGCAAGTGCTCGATGCGATGGGTGTAGCGTGTGTTAAGCCGAATGCTGCTGTGTGGTGATGCGGACAGAGGCGAGGGCGATGAGACGTCACCGCCGGCCAGAGAACCCTCGGTGGCGCCGCCCCCGCCAATGGTTCTGGAGGCTAAAGGCTCGCTAGACTTAGTGAGTCCCACGACGTCCAGGTCGGTGGAAATCCCGCCAAGACGCAGCTGTTGCTTGATGAGGCGCTCAGCCTCCTGGAGCAGCTCGTCCACGGACCGCATGTCGGTACTGTCGGAGAGGCGGCTCACCTCCTGGAAGATGCTCTCCGGATCCGGGTCCGCCAGGCCGCCGCGGTCCTGCTCCTTCGACAGAAACTCGATAATGGAGTTGGAGCTGCTCGTGTAGTCCCGGGACTCCGCCACCTGCGCTTTCGCCTCTGCCACGCCCTGCTTCCGCGGACTGAGCACCCGCGACATGGCGTCTGGATCCGACGTTAAACACGTGGGATCGAATGCAGATGCAACGGTAAAAGGCCTTTTTGCTTCTACGCCTCGCACTTTTTCGCTTTTTGTTTGTACCGTAAGCTCGTGTGTGTGAGTGAGCGTGCTTCTCACAAATGTTCTTGTAAAAAAAATGAACCGAAAGACAAGCTACTACGCTTTTCTCCGGACGAAGGGATACGGGGTCGTGTGGGCACGGACACGAGGCTCAGCGGACGCGGCGCAGCGTCAGTTTGGCCCTGGCAACAACATTTACCAATTTTTGGAGCTTGCAATTTTTGTTTGTACAATAAGCGCCAGTGTGGCCGTATTTTGGGACTGCCGAAACATCGGGTTTTTGTTGGCGATGTTTTTTTTATGCCGATGTTAAGCATCGATGTTTTTTGAAGGTTTTGACATCGATAATATTTGGCAAATATCAATGTCGTTATATGTTATTTATAAAATAAAACAAATATACTTTTTGAAAAAAAATATGCTGAAACAACTTGCCCTTTTTTGTAAAATAATGGGTCACATTTTTTGCATAAAAATCGCTAAAACCTTCAATGGTTTTTTGATCGTAACTTGGCTTAAACTCAACCGATTTCCGTCTGGTTTGGTTTTTTCTTCTTAGTTTTTATAGAAAAACTTTTCTGCATTTAAACTCGGTTTATAATTTTTTGGCAAATTTTTCACAATCTTTACCCCTTGATTTTTTTTTAGAAAAATGTGCAAATTTTTTTTCTCAAAAATCGCGAACTTCTTCAGTGGTTTTTTGATCGTAACTCGGCTTAAACTCAACCGATTTCCGTCTGGTTTGGTTTTTTCTTCCTGGCTTTTAATGGAGAACTTTTCTGCATTAAAAACTCGATTTATAATTTTTGGCCAATTTTTCACAATTTTTACCCCTTGAATTTTTTTTAGAAAAATGTGCAAATTTTTTTTCTCAAAAATCGCGAACTTCTTCAGGGGTTTTTTGATCGTAACTCGGCTTAAACTCAACCGATTTCAGTCTGGTTTAGTTTTTTCTTCTTGGTTTTTAATGGAGAACTTTTCTGCATTAAAAACTCGATTTATAATTTTTGGCCAATTTTTCACAATTTTTACCCCTTGAACTTCTTCGCGAACTTCTTCAGTGGTTTTTTGATCGTAACTCGGCTTAAACTCAACCGATTTCCGTCTGGTTTGGTTTTTTCTTCTTGGCTTTTAATGGAGAACTTTTCTGCATTAAAAACTCGATTTATAATTGTTGGCCAATTTTTCACAATTTTGACGATGTAACCCCTTAATTTTTTTTTATAAAAATTGTTCTCAAAAATCGCGAACTTCTTCCGTGTTTTTTTAACGTAACTCGGCTTAAACTCAACCGATTTCAGTCTGGTTTGGTTTTTTCTTCTTGGCTTTTAATGGAGAACTTTTCTGCATTAAAAACTCGATTTATAATTTTTGGACAATTTTTCTCAATTTTGACGATGTAACCCCTTAAATTTTTTGTATAAAAATTGTTCTCAAAAATCGCGAACTTCTTCAGGGGTTTTTTGATCGTAACTCGGCTTAAACTCAACCGATTTCCGTCTGGTTTGGTTTTTTCTTCTTGGCTTTTAATGGAGAACTTTTCTGCATTAAAAACTCGATTTATAATTTTTGGCCAATTTTTCACAATTTCGACGATGTAACCCCTTAAATTTTTTTTATAAAAATGTGAAAATTTTTTTCTCAAGAACCGCGAACCTTTTTAGTGGTTTTTTTTTTATCGTAACTTGGCTGAAACTCAACCGATTTCAGTCTGGTTTGGTTTTTTCTTCTTAGTTGTTGATGCTCTTAAATGTTGATGAAACGCCTTGCACTTTTTCAAATAGATCCCATATCAAATCACCCGAGTTCCTTGGACATGTTCTGGTAGCTGTCCCAGGCAGGCGCAGCCACCAGAACGCATGGCAATAGCTTGGGGACAAATATTATTTTAAGTTCAATAATCAATTGGATAACGAATATTGTTACGATCGACTTGAGATTCAACTGCAAATGTAGGGGGACACAAAACATCGGATTCTCTAAGTCAGATTCCTTTCTTGTTTTCCAGATTTTATATCTACATTGCAGGGTTCTTATTCTTAATTTAATGCTCCCATTCGAAAACACGATGTATACATTTTTGGGTTTTTATTCTTAATTTTCGTTTTCTCTTTTCAACTTCGGCTTCGTTTCATATCGTTTTTGCTTTTTTAGTCCTCTGTTTTTATACAATTTTTACATATCTACAACATAAAATTGGGAATTCAGCTTGGTGAATGGTATTCGGGGTGGAAAACGGGGGAAGAGCTTTCTTCTTTTCCTTCTTCTTCTTTGCTTAGCCAGCCAAGGTACATAATATCGTAAAGGGAGTCGACGCAGGGAAGGCCAGATTGAAGATTTAGGTAGTGATTGGTGTGGTTAGTCCTGCTGAGCCGCCGCAGACTCCCCTTCGCTGTTGGTGCTGCTGCTGCCCATTATCCAGTCCATGAGCATCATCGAAGGCGAGCGGAGGACGGGCTGGGCTGCAGATTATTGGATGTGATTTTTTTGAATCTTAGCGAGTCACTTGATGGTTTTTTTTACGGTCGCGTCCACTCACTAAGATCCACGCCGGCCGTTGGCGGCGGCTGCGAAGGCACTTGCTGCGGTCCCGCTCCTGCTCCCGCTCCCGCTGCTGTTGCCTGCTTGGCCATATCCTTTTGCAGCTGGAGCATCTGCTGCAGGCGCTGCTCGCGCTCATCTACGATGGCCTTGTCCTTGGAATGCTTCACCGTCTGAAGCTCAGCCAGCCTGGAAGAGTAAGGAGAAGGATGTTTGGTTGAAAGGTTCGAATGTATAGGGAAGCGGGAAAAGCTTTTTCTGAAACTCACTTCTGCTTCAGGCCACTGCTGCCGGCGGCGGCTGCTGCTGCCAGGCCAACAGGCTGCTGCTGCTGCGTTTCCCCGCCGCTGCTGCTCGCAGCGCTGCTCTGCTGACTGAGGCTGCCGGAGGAGGCTGTGGGGAATAGAGGATGGAGACCGCCGTTAGTGGGGTTTGACCCCCAATAGGAAGCTCGCTGCCACTCACCTTCATCGCTGACGCGACTCCTTTCTGTTTCCAGCTGGCGCAGCGTGTCCGACAGCTTCAGCTGCAGATGATCCCGCTCCTCGAGCAGCTGCACCAGCTCCACAATCATCTCCTCGACGCGCATATCCCGCTGATGGAGCATCATCAGGGCATAGTCCAGGTCCGCCTTCAGCACATACTCGGGGTTCAGGGGTTCGCCGCTGCTCAGCGACGGCGGTCCGCCTGCCTGGGCCGAGGGAGCCGAGCTACCGCCACTGCCACCACCACCAGCACGGTTCTGCAGCCGGAAGGGATCGTACTGGGCGGCCAGGCGGGCATACTCCGCGGATCGTATGGCCAGCTGCTCCTTGAGCGTCACAATCTCCATTTCCTGCGTCTCCAGAGCCTTTTGCATCTTCAGCATCATGTCGTCGCCAGCCTGCGGGGTTGCTGCTGTCGCCCCCACACTCGACTGGGACTGCGACTGCTGCTGGCTGATCTCCTCCAGCTGGGCCTTGAAGGCCGCCTCCCGCTGGACGAGATGCTCCTGCCAAATGCTGGCCACCTCGCTACACTTCTGCTCCACGACCTGCTCCCACTGCTGATTGATGGTGGCCAGGTCAGGGAGCTGCTGCTGCTGCTGCTGCTGGGAAGCGGTGCCTTGCTGCATCACCTCTAGGGAACGGCGCAGCTCGGTGATCTCAATGTTCTTCGTGTCCAGCTGGAGCAGCGTCTGCTTCATCTTATCCTCCAGCTCCAGGCTGCTGAGAACATGATTGTTGAGCACGCGCAGCTCCTCTTCCATGTCCGCTTTCTCCTGCTGCAGCTGCTGGCACTGGGCGAGAAGCTGCTCGGTGTTGGCCGCGGGAGGAGGGGGCTGTGAGTGCTCCTCCTCCCTGTCCTCCTCCAGTCGCTTGATCTGCATGCGCAGCATCTGGAGCTCTTGGTTCTTGGTGAGAATCTCAAAGACCAGCTTCTCGGTTTGATCCTCGCGCATCAGCTCCTCGATGCGCTGCTTCAGATGCACAATTTCCGACTCCTTCTCCTGCAATTGGGCCAGCTGCTCATCCTGCTCAAGTTGGCTCTTGCCCTGGCGCAGTGCCTCCAATTCGGCTTGGTCGCGGGAACGCTGGGCTTCTAGTTGGACGAGCTGAAGCTGCAGTTGCTGGAGCTCAGCTTGGAGTCCCTGCTGGCTGCTGTCCTGCTGGAGCTTCAGGGCTCGGAGGTGCTCCACTTCGCCCTGAAGGCTTCTCAGGTGCTCCACCTCCTGCTGAACGTGACGGAGATGCTCCACCTCCGTTTGGAGGCTTCTCAGGTGCTCCACTTCGGTCTGGAGGCCCCTCAAGTGCTCCACCTCGTTCTGCTGGCTCCTCAGCTGGGCCACCTCCGCTTGGAGGCTCCTCACCTGCTCCTGCTCCACTTGGTGGCTCTGGGAGCTCTGCTCATCCTGCTGCTGCTGCTGCTCCTTCTGCTCCTTGATGGATCTCAGGTACTCGATTTCTGCCTGTGCCTCAGCCTGACAGTTCCTCAGGCGGCTCAGCTCATCCTGCAGCTGCCGCTTGGCAGCCTCCTGTGCTTGCTGCTGCTCCTGTTCCTGCAGTTCCCGCTCACGCAGCCGCTCCTGCACCTCCTCCCATTGAGCCTGCGACTGGGCGGCCGTTTCCTCCGCTAGCAAGACCAGGCGACGCTCCTCCTTCAACCGCTGCTGCAGATCCTGGCACTCGGCATTCAGCTCCTGGTTCTCAGCCTGCAGACTGCTCAGCTCTTCGGAGGGAGGAGAGCCTGAAGATGGAGCTGCAGCTGAGGCTGCAGCAGGTGTGGGAACCGCTGCAGACTCCGCTGTGGTGGTGTCCTCGCCCCACTGATCCAGTTGGCTGACCTTCGCCTGGAGCTCCCGTATGCGAGCCTGATACATCTGCACATCCATATCCTGGCGCTCCTTGAGCTCCGCCATCCGCTCATTGCCCGCTGTCAAGACGTCGATGCGTTTCGCCAGCTTCTCCTTTTCAAGGAGATGCTGCTGCAGCTGCTCCTCGGCCTTGGCCTGGCGGGACTCGTGGAGCTGCAACTGATGCTTCAGCTCCTCGATTATGGCCGTGTCCAGGTCGTTGTCGAGGGCCAGGGGCGCGGGTGCCGGAGTGGGAGTGGGAGTTGTCGCTGCCTTGGTCTTGTACTCCTTGAGGCGCTTCATCAGCTTGGCGGTTTTCGTCTGCAGCTCCGCCTTTTGCTGCTCGGAGGTGGCCAACTGCTCCTCCAGCTGGGCTATCCTGGCCTGCAGCGGCTCCTGAGGCGCCGCCTCGGTCCAGGGATCCTCGTCTAAGCTAAAATCGATGGCCTGTTGCTGCGGCTCCTGTTTTGGCTGGCATAAATAGGCCTTTTTGGGCTGGATAAGCGGCTCCTCGACGGGCTCTGCCTGCGGCAGTCCCAGATCCGTCGTTGCCTCGCCAAAGAACATGCCCAGTGTGGGCGCAGCTCGTGGAGCTGGTGGAGCTTCAGCGGGCTGTATAAGCCTTTCCATCGCAGCCAGGCGCTCCTGCTCTTCACGTTCTCTGATCTGAAGCTCCAGCTCGTTGAGGCGCCACTCCAGCTGCCTGCGTCGCTCCTCCTGCTCGGCCAGGCTTTGGTTGCGCGCCAAGAGCTTGTTTTCCAGATCCTGCGCATGCTTCTCCAAGTCGGAAACATTGCGCTGCAAATCCTCAATGGTGGGTGGCGGGCCCAGGGCACCAGGTGCAGCCTGACTGGGAGCCACCCTCAGGGGCTGGGCAACCAGCTCGTCGAAGGGCGAGGGAGCAGCCAGTGCGGCATCGTCAAAGAAGAGGGAGGAGGAGGGAGCTGGCAGAGGCATCTGCCTGGCCAGCTGTGCATGCAGCTCGCAGAGCTGCTCCGTCAGCCGCTTGTTCTCCGTCTCGATGTACACCTGATCGTCGGTTTGGTTCTGCCCCAAGGTGGCCAGCTCGGCGATCTGCTGCTGCAGGGCCTGCAGCTCCTGGCTATGATTGGCGCACAGGGCATCGATCTGGGCGCGTAGGTTGTCCGCCTCCGTCTTGTCTTGGATCGCCTGCATGCGCAACTCCTGCAGCTCGATGACATCCTGCTCCGAGCTGGCCTGCTGCAGTCGCAGCAAGTTCACCTCGCGCTCCAGCTCCTGCATGTCCTCGCCCTGGCGCTGAAGCTCCTCAGCACGCTGGCCCAGCTGCTCCTGGGTCCGCTCCAGCTGCTGGAGCAGGTCACGCGTCTCGTTGGTGGCTCGCTCGGCATGCGCACTGAGATCGCACTCCAGCTCGTCCAGCTCCGTCGTTTTGGCCGCCAGCTTGGCATCGTACACCTGGCGCTGACGCTGCAGTTCCGCCTCCCTGGCCGCCAGCTGCTGCTGCAGCTCGGCCAGCTCCTCCTGGCTATGGTGGCTCAGCTGCTCCCGCTCCGCTTGGGCGCTGGCCGTCACCTGGGCGTGCTTGGCTTGGAGCGTTTCGTAGTCACCGCGCAGGCTTGTCAGTTGCTCGCGAGTATCCTCGGCCTCGCGGCTAATCTCCGCCAGTTGGCTCTGTTGCTCCTCCTCCCTTTGGCTGAGCTCCTGGAGGCGCTGTTGCAGCTGTTGGTCCAGCTGGAGCTGCTGCTCCGCCTGCTCGCTGCGCTCCCTCAGCTGCTGCTGCAGGCTGAGCGTGCGATCCTCGGCCTCCGCCTGGCGATTCGCCTGACTGGCGGCCTGCTCCTCGAGAGCCGAGCTCCTGGCCTCCAGAACGGCGTTCTGCGCCTCCAGCGACTCAATGTAGGAGGCGTCCTCCTGCAGCTTGGCCTGGATGCCCTCATGGATCGTGTTCAGCCGGGCAATGGTGGCCTCGAAGTTGGCCTTGTCGTGGGCGTACTGCTGGGCCAGCAGCGAGTGCTGCTCCTGGGCGGCCTTCAGTTGGACCCGCAGGTGGTTGTGCTCCTCCTCACTCACGGTTGCCGCTGCCGCTGCAGAAGGTACCGCCGCCGCATCCAAGGTCTGTTGGCGAAGGACAGCGATCTGTAAGGCAGGGAATAAATAGAACGTGAAACCTCCATTGGAAAACCCAAACTTAAAGCTCACCTCGGCATCCTTCTCCACGCGAAGCTGCTCTAGTTGCTGCTCGGCGGCTGGGTTGCTCTGGCGCAACTGCTGGAGCTCCCGTTGCAGCGACTGGATGGTGGCATTGCGATGCTTGATCAGCTCCTTTGACTTGTCGAACTTGATGGACTTGGACTCCAGCTGGCGTCGCAGATCCTCCAGGAGGGGCTGCTGCTCGGTTAGCTGCTGTTGCAGGCCTGCCACCTCCGCGGAGAGCCTGGCCACCTCCTGTCCCTGCTGGAAGACCTCCTGCTCGGCCTCCTGGCGCTCGTGTCGCAGCTCCTTGCTCTCGAGACTAGCCGCCTGAAGCTCGGCCTGGCGCTGGTCGAGGAGTTGCTCCTGCTCTTGCAGCTGTTGTTTGAGCTGACGCAGGGCATCACGATTCTCCAGATTCACATGGATCTTGGCCTTGAGCTCCTCGCTGAGTTTGCTGACCTGCTGCTGCAGTTGCTCCACATCCACGGGGGGTTCCTTTGCCTGATGTTGCTGTTGCTGCTGCTCCTCCTGCTCCTGATTCTTCTCCTGGAGCTCCCTCACCTTCTCCTCCAGTTCGGCATTCTCCTGGGCGCGCTTCTTGAGATTGAGGGCATACTTCTTGAGCTTCTCCCGCAGCTCACGGCTCTTGTGCTGCTCCTCCTGGCGCGCCTGTTCCAGGCCCTGGTACAGCTCCTGAATTTGCTGGTTCAGCGCATCGATGGTCTCTTGGCGGGCGCCCAGCTCACTCACCTGCTGGGCGGCCAGACTCTTGCTGATCCTCAAGGCCTCCCTCAGTTGCTCGGGACTGGGGTCCTGCTCCTGGCTCCTCCTGAGCTCACGCAGCTCCCTGAGCTCCTCGTGGGCCGCCTGCAGCTCTAGCATCTTGAGATTGAGGCTGTGTTCGCTCTCGCTAAGGTTCTCGATGAGTTGCTGCTTCTGCTCGGCCACCAAGGCCTGCAGGATGCTCAGCTCCCCCTCCAGCGACTCGGTGCGCGACTCCAGCTCGCGGCGCAGGCGGGTGAACTGCTCCAGCTGCTTCTCATGGCTCATTTCCTTGGCGTTCAGCTGCTGATCGAACTGCTCGGCCTGCAGCTGGTGCTGCGTGATCTCGTCTCTAAGGCGGGCTTGGCTTTCTCGCAGTTCCCGAATCTCCTCTAGCTGCTCCGCCTGAGTGTTGCGCGAGTCCTCCAGGAGGGACTGGAAGTCCTCCTCCTGGTGCATTGTGCTTGCTTCTACGGCCTGCAGCTGGTGCTGCGTGATCTCGTCTCTCAGGCGGGCTTGGTTTTCTCGCAGTTCCCGGATCTCCTCTAGCTGCTCCGCCTGAGTGTTGCGCGAGTCCTCCAGGAGGGACTGGAGATGCAGGAAGTCCTCCTCCTGGTGCATTGCGCTTGCTTCTATGGCCAGCAGTGACTCCCTCTCGGGATAGCTCTCCCTTTCCCTCAACTCCTCCAGTTCCCTGCCCAGCCGCGAGATCTCCGCCTTGAGCTCTGCATTTTGGGCGGTCAGCTGCTCGTACTCGGCCAGGGCCTTGCCGTTGGGCGCTGTCACCGCCACCACGGTCTCCACGACCGTCACCGTCTCCACCGCCGTGCTAGCCTCCTTGACCTTGTGCAGCAGCTCGCTGAGCTGCGTGTGACAGTTCTTGGCCTCCTTGGCCAGCTTCTTGGACACATTGAACTTGGCCTGCCGGTCGTTGGCCCGGCGATAGGCCTCCAGCTCCGAGTTGAGCTTGCCCAGTGACTTCTCGCACTTTTCCAAGAGGACAGGGCCGCCGGCGTCCCCGGCATCCAGGGTGGCCACCACCTCCGACGAGCGTTGCATGGAGCTCAGTTCCTGCGAGAGATTGGAGGAGGTGGAGGTGGATGAGAGCAGATCCTTCTCGCGCTCTCGCTCTCTCTCGCGCTGGAGGAGCTGCAGGGAGGTGGAGCTCTCGTCCAGGCGCAGCTGCAGCTGGGCATTCTCCGCCGACAGGTGCTCCAGCTTGTCCAGCACCTCGCCGCGCTCCTGGGTGAAGAGCTCCAGGCGCTCTCTCAGCTGGGCGACGGTCTCCTGGTCGTCCTGATCGGTTTGGGTGAGCTCGCTCACCTGGCTGGGCGCCGCGGGGTCCTGCTCCTCGGGGAGCTGCTGCTGCTCCTGCTCCTCCAGCTGCTGCCGCTCCACAATCTCTATGGACTCCGCGGAACTGGACGAGCTGAGTTTCTCCAGCTTGTCCAGCAGCTCCATGTTCTCGCTAATGTAGTGCGAGAGCTTCTTGTCCAGCGTTTGCTTCTCGCTTTGCAGGGTCTCCAGCTGCTGGCGCTGCTCCTGGGCCTCGCTCTCCAGCTGCTGGACGCGCTGCGTCAGCTGTTGCTCCTCCTGCTGGGCCTCGCTCAGCTCGGACTCCACGCGCGCGGACTCGTGGCCCTGCTGCAGGGCCTCCAAGGCCTGCTGGAGCTCCAGCTTTTGCTCTTCCAGCAGGCGGATGGCTTCCAGGTGGGAGGGATTTGGCGAATTCACCTGCTGCTCCTCTTGGTCTTCCTGCTGTGATCTTTCCATGCTGGCCAGCTGCCACTGGCCCTTCTCATCCTCCAGCACCGTAATCCTCTGCTGCAACTGCTCGTTCTCCGCCGACAGCTTCGCCAGGAGCTGCTGCTGGCCCTCCTCGGACTGCAGCCTCTGCAGCTGCTTTTCCGCCTGCTTGCACTTGAGCTTCAGCTTGATGTTGGCCTTGTTGGCCTCGTCCAGCTTCTGCTTCAGCTGCTGCAACTCCTCCTCCGGCGGCTTATCCGCGGGATCGTCCAGGAAGAGCGGCTTACTCTTGCGACTGCTTTGGGCCAACTTCTCCTCGAGGAGGCGCAGGTTGACATTCAGTACATTAAGTTCCGTCGTCTTCTCCGCCAGCTCTTCGCTCTGCTCGGCCATTTGCGAGGTTTGGGTGGCTATGGTGGCCTCCAGTTCGTCGAGGCGCTGGGATACGCTGGCATCGCTAATGTTTAGCTTCTGTTGTTCGGCCGCCGCGTGCCGCAGCTCTTCGTTGACGGCTAGCAGTTCGACCTGCTTGTGGCTAAGCTCTTGAAGCTGCTTGGCCAGCTCCTGGCTTACCTGGGCATCCGTGGATGTGACCTGCTCCGCCTGGGTCTCCCTCTCTCTATCTCGCTCCCGAGCCGCGCTCAGCTCCTCCTGAAGCTCGCTGCGGGTCGTCTCCAGCAGGTCGTTGATGTTCTCCAGCTCTGCCAATCGTTCTCTCATCACCAAGACCTCCGCCTGCAGGCGTGAGTTTTCCTGCTCCTGCAGGGTGTTTTCCTGTCCCTGCTGGCTCTGCTCCACGCTGGGCCGCAGCTGCTCGAGCTCCTCGTTTCGCTGGGTAAGCGTGCGCTGCAGCTCGGCACCGGACAATTCCAGTTGCTCGATGAGGTGGGCGCGGCGTTTGAGTTCCGCGCGCTGTTCCTGCAGCTCCTGCTCTTGCCGGCTCTGCTTCAGCTCGGTCAGCTTCATGCGGCTCTTGAGCATCTTCACGTGGTTCTCGTCCAGCCCACCAGGCTCCTGGCGTCCCTGGGCCTCCAAATCCAAAGCGGAACGATGGCGGGAAACGGGCGCCGCCGCCACGTGCCTCAAGTCCGTCATTGAGGAGCCGGAGCCCAGTTCGGGGCCGGTGCCAGTGCCCGTGTTGGTCCTCGGGCCAATGCCCAGTGACTTCACAGAGAGCAGCGACTTGGCCATATCCCGCTTGCGCTGCTCTATCAAAGCTCTGGTCTGCTCCGTGCGTTGGGTCAGCATGAGGAGCTTCTCGCTGCCGCTGGAACTCTGGAATCCAGAGACATCCGGTGAGGCAGTCGTGTACTGGTCCTTGTTGGGCGTGACAAAGGGTGTGGAAGCGTCGGCAGGGCGACTGGGTAGCAGCTTCTGTCCCAGCGAGGTCTCCAAGGAGTCATGGCGTCGCCTGTCGTCCTGTGATTGCCGCGCGCGCTCCTTTAAGGCAGTGAGGCGCTCCTGAAGCAAGGAGTAGGTATAGTTATGGGTTTAAGTCCCAGAGGGATTCCGGGGGATTCCCAGACTCACCTGCTGCTTGAACATATTCTCCTTGAGGCTGTCCAGTCGACCCTTGCTTCTCGTCGTCGTAGCTGTGCCGGCAGATACATTCTGAAATGAAGAAATGGGTTAAGTCTTGCAAAATATTGAAGAAGTAAGGCTAAGGTCCTAGTCAGGCATGGTTAGCAGCTCTTCCTTTGACTGGAAACTCACCTGTAACATGGACAGGTCACTGGAGCTGCCCGTTAAGTGTATATCTGCCTCGCTGTCGTTTTCGTGGTGGTGCGGCTGCCAAAAGTAAACAAAACGTGGAATTACAAAAGGTGTCAGCGCAAGAACAGGCGTAAAAACTTACTTGAACAGTGGAAAAATTGTAGAAAGTCTCCAGGGCAGCCGTCGCGTCCGAGGCCGAAGATGCAGCGTCTTCAGCCATCGCTCGTTCGTTTAATTAATTTCTAAATTTTAATGTAAACTTTTCTAACTAGTGTCCAAACCGTGCAAACCGAAGACTTCACAATTTAAAACTAGGAACAAAACAAGAATGGGGCCGGGGAAGATACAAATATTGGAGGAGCACTGGCTATCTGGTCGCGGAACGATGATGTATCCAATCTAGTCGTGTGGCTTTCGGGGGCTGCCCAGCGCTAGCTATCGACATTGACTGCAACGAGAGGAGCACAGGGGCTTTGTTTACCATTGGAGCAGCTTAATCTCCCTTCAAAATCTTCGTGAATCTTCAGAAATCTATCAATTGTTATTTTCGTTTTTCTTTTCGGCAATTCGTGGCACTGACGTGTGCACGTCCCCTGTGACTGCGCGCTGGTGTGCGTGTGCCAGCTTCTGTTTTGTATACGTGTACGTGCGCGCGCCTGTGTGTGTGCCTGCGTGCGTGTGCTGTTTTTCTAGCTTCCCCGCTTTCCACAGCACTGTTTGTAACGGCCTTATCACTGGTAACTCGATCGAACCCGTTCCGCATCCGGGATAGTCGCTGTTCCGGCTTGGATTTCTTATATATTTACCAATTCTAATTAATGCCTTCGGGCCCAGGCGTAAAAACAAATCGAAACCAGCTGGTTGTTGATAATATATCACAATATAAATATATCGATATTTTTTCTAAGGATGATATATAATGTCATGACAACCCTAATTCTAGTGCCCATGATTGCTGGGTTACCCAACACTGGCTAAGCTGACCTACTTCTTTAAATATCATTATTAACCAAATAATGGAAATACTGAGATTTTTTTATGAAAAATAGTATATTTTATTAAAATTTGTATTTTTGGGCTTTATTTAAATGGATCTCGAAATGCAAATGCTAGAAACAAAGTTAATTATGTTAATTTTTAATGGGTTCTTTGTTGTTTCCACACAAAAACACAAAGGTCAACATGGTCCTGAATTAAATGCATTAATTAAACATGATTAGGTTACGTTTTAAGATTAATAAACAACACAGTATTGGAGTATATATATAATAAGTTGAGGAACCAGCAGACTAGATGCTCAAAACATAAGTAACAACCTGAAAAAAAGATCTTCAAAACAACAGCAGGCACAATCTCACAAATTTAGCGAAATTTGTGACTTTTTGGTAAAAGGAGAGATTTTTTTTTTAAATAAATATTATTCCTTCTTTTTTAGCAGCTCCATGACCGCCGGATGACCACCACCCCGCTCCGCATAATCCCAGGCACTAAGCCCAAGCATGTCCTTTTCTTGGGAATTCTCGAAAAACGGCAGGACGTACTCCACCACCTCCGGATGCCCATGCAGCGCCGCCACATGCAACACCGTCCGTCCCGAGGGATCCGACTGGGCGAGATCCGCGCCAGCATATTGATACGACTTCAGGCGGATCAGCGAGCCCCGAGCCGCTGCGGCGCACAGCTGCTCCCCGACGGCACGCGAAGATCCGGTCAAGTGGGCGCCACAGTTAATTAGCAGCTGGATGATCTCGTGGCTATCTGTGGACACCGCTTCTAGGAGCGGTGTCCGATCGTAGCGATCGCGGGCATGCACCGACACGCCGTTGTGCAGCAGATACTTTACGATCTCCACGCTGCCCAGCTGGCAGGCCAGATGCAGGGCCGTCCGCTGGTCATGATTCGTCCCGGAAAGATCGGCACCATAGGCCTTCAGGTTATTGATCTTCTTTAGGTCGCCCTCCTCGACGGCGGCATTGATCATGGCCGGAAAGAGGGTGGCGCCCAGCTGGTCCAGCTCTTGGGGCGATGATAAATGCAGGGAACGGGCCACGGCATCCACCAGATCATAGTCCTCCATCTTGGGCGCCGTGACGGCGGTCAGTTCGCCTCGTAGATTCGATTGCATCATCTGGAATCATGAAAAAGCTTCAGTTTTAGGTAACCCTTGAATTATTGATACACTATCGATATCGGGGGCTTAACTCACCTGCTTCTTGACCTCCAGTGGCCACTCCTCCTTGCCAATGACATACGCCAGTTTGGATAGCGCCGCCTCAGGGGTCATATCGTAGCCGGGAATCACGCCCACATCGCACAGGACCTTGCCCGTATCGTAGATTTCCGCCACCGACCCATTGGGGCATTGGGTACAATTAATGATGATGACACCACGCTCGTCGGCAGCCCGCAGCTCATCAATCAGATCCTTTCGGTTTGATGGGATATTCCCCGAGCCGAAGGATTGAAGGACGACACCCTTTAGTGGCGGGGCCAGGAAGGCTCGGAAGGTGGCCAGCGAAATGCTGGGGAAGATGCGCAACAAACCCACATTTTCGTCTAGCTTTAATTGTACGCAAAACCGCTCGATGCTGCACGGTCGGAAGATCATACGGTAGTCCACATTCACATCGATGCCGATCGTGGCCAGCGGCGGGACATTCGGCGAGTCGAAGGCGTCCAAAGCATTGGAACTGACCTTCACCGTTCGATTGCCACGCATCAGCTTGTGGCCAAAGAATATGCACACCTCGGGTATCACATAATTGCCGGCAATGATCAGCGCCGAGGTGAAGTTATCCTTGCCATCGGTGCGCGTCTCAAAGATCGGAATCTGGGAGCCCGTGATGATCACCGTCTTGCCAAGATTCTCCAGCATGAAGGACAGGGCCGAAGCGGTGTAGGACAGAGTGTCGGTGCCGTGGAGCACCACGAATCCATCGAAGAACTCGTAGGATTGCTACGGAAGGGAAATATTAGAAATGATAGGAATTCCTCTGGGGATTCGCTCACCTGTATGTCGCTGGCTATGCGTGCCCAGTCATTCATCGTCATATTGCTGCTGTCCAGCAGCGGCGAGTACTCCGTAATCTGATAGAGAATCCTACGGTCCACGCCCTGGACAAAGGGCAGAACCAAAGGGGCCATCGAAGCCGAAGCTCCAAAGCGACGCAACGCGTAGGCTTCGTCATGGATGTTCGGATAGCTGCGAATGCTGCGGACTAGGGCATTGGGAATAGGTGCCAGAACTGGAAATAAAACAAATTTAGGAGTTGTAATAATATATTAATAATTATAACATATATCAAAATAATATTTTACAAAGAATTCTCTTAAGATCTTCGAAACTTTACTAAGATTCTATCATCTATATACTATCCATACACACATTAATAATAATTCTGGGCAGTCATTCCGTTTTTAATTAAGGCCTGATAAATTCCGGTATCATTTTCTTTATCTAGGTATATTTTGGGACCTCTGCTAGGTAAAAAAATAACGATGTTCGTATATCATATGATAAAATATAAAAATTAAATTTTTAAGATAGTAAGAACATAGCTTTTGATATACTTATGATATATACATATAAAGTTTTTTTTTTATATTAATAAAATAAAATATTATTTTAAAATTATTATTATTATTAAATTCTTTTTATTCAGCGTACAGTGTAGGAAAAAAAGAGCCCAAAACTGTTGCCGCATTACCAAGCTGCCTCATAATTCTTGCATCATCATTTCTACTTGTGATTCTTAGGTTCAATGTTTGCCTTTTAGCCTCACAGTTCTAATTAACAAATTCGTTTCTGTAATCGCTTTTGAAATCGTATCAGCAATCGCTTTATGATCGATAACCCCTTACCATTCCGATCGTTCCGCACCATGCCGATGGTGCCGCCAGTGTAAATGACCTTCACCCGCGCCTCCTTTACATCCTGGGCCATCAGCTTGCCGTCACTCTTGTTCCGCCGAATGGTGGGACTGGGCAGTGTGGGGGATGCGGGGGGCATGCTCTTATCCAGCGAGGTGAGGCGCTCATGGGGTGGCAGCCGGACGGTAATGTCGATGGGCTTCGCTTTCTCTGCTGCTGAACCGTTTGTGGACATGGCTGGCCTTCAAATGGGGGGCTAAGATTTACTGAGATTCCCTGCTGACTTAGCTTATCACTCTCGAAACCAATCCGGGCGTAAACAGAAAATCCATTAACCCGTGCACTCGCTCTTGTTGTTTGTTTATTTGTGCAACTCGTTATCGAGGAACCGTAGTTTTGGGAACTGGGAAATAAGAACAAGTTTGCGGGGGAGCGCGTGGTTTTCTGGCGAAAAGGAAATGAATCCAATCACTGCAGCGCAATCACATTAAGCGGTAGAGATAAGCGCGGCGCAAGACTTTGGCCCACGACGTACATGACTAATCTAACGAAATTCAAATGCTAGGGGTATTTCCTCCGCTGATACGAATATTTACAGCCATAAATAAACACGCATCAGCTGGGCCCTTGTCTATCGATAGACAGTTCGTTTGCGTAGCGTTCTTCTTTGACGGGTTTTTACTGGTTATTCTCTCACAAATGAACTTTCAATGCGTTTATTTGCTTATTGTCGAAAACTGCTTTTCTTCCCTTTTCTATATATAGACGGACGTCTCAGTTTTTGTTTTCTTATTGATTTGTTTAGAAAAATCTTGTGGCAGCGCCACTGCAGTGGTTAGGTTGCCAGACCGGAAAAAGCATAGCGGGTAGCTGGAAATATAGAAAAAAAAACTATGTATGTCTTTTAAACAATTAGTTTTGTAAAAAATATGAATAATTAAAATAAATATTAGTATTTGATTCAGACAAATAGCTTGTCATTTCGATTGTTAAATTTAATAATGTTATAATCTCCTAAAACAGCTTTAAAAGCCGCATTGATAAGTTATCTTTTAAAGGGAAATCTGCATAAATTATATTTTTTTTAACTTGTATCTTTATATTTTTATTTTATCTTTATTGTACCTTATCTCGCTTCATAGCCTTGTGTTTGGTACTTTTCCACGAAAGCCCATAGAAATGGCTAGAAATAGCTAGGCTAAGAAATAGCCGAAAGCAACCAAATATTTTCCTGTGATCTGGCAGCCCAAAAGCTGTTTCTACTTGTCCGGCTACCCCAAAGCCCCGTTATGTTTCAGCAAAATCACAAAAACAAAATTGGCGGGCCACTAGAGATGTATTGAAGGAAAAAATTACAAGAAATACATTAAAATATATTCATTGGGCTACAGCTCGTTGTGGGCGTGACTGGCGGCAGGCAGATGTGCTTGAAGTTCGCTCCAAAAGTCAACGCGCTGCTGCATTAATTCATTATCCAGGCGGAAAAGCGACGCCGCCTGATCTTCGGCGTCCGCGTCAATTTTAGTGCCAAGGCGAGCGTACTGTACCGGATAACTGGACGCCGGACGCCAGGTGGGCAGACTAAAGCTTGCATTTGTGGGATTTGGATTCCTGTAAGTGGGTTTAAGGCGAGTTTAGGCGAGATGCCAGCAGGTTGAAAGCGGAGCGGGAAAACAACTCACCCGGAGCGTGCAAAGCTGACCCAGAGTTCGAGCATCAGTTGGCGCAGCTGCAGATCCTGGGGCGTCGGCACTGCACTGACAAACAGCTCTCGGCCGATGGGGAACAGATATTGCAGCTCCTCGGCATGGCAGGCGCCGTAGAACTCGTTCCGCTCGCCCTTGAAAATCTCCGAGAAGCTGGCGGCGCCCTTGTGATCGAAAAGGTAAACATATGTGGGAGCCACAACGGTGTCCTCCTCTTGGTTCAGGCGAAGCCTCATATACTCGTCGATGCCGGCCACAAACCATCCGTCCGAGATGAGCTAAGGATAAACCAGTTGTTGTTTACGATTCAAGATTATATAAGATGTAAGTCTCTTAACTACATATGTATGTGTGCCTTATTTTCCCTAAGGTATTCAGAGAATGTCTCATAAGTTTCATAAAAAGCTCCGTTTCATGGCAACCTTCACTTGATTCATTCAAAACTTCTTGCTGTTTTAATTACTGATTAATTAGCCAGTTGCTGATGTAAATTTCTGGTTATAAAAGTCATTGGTTATGAGCAACAATTATATGAGTGCATTCTTTACCTATATTAAAGCGGCGTAATAAGAAAACGCATCTAATCTGTCAACTATTACACACTTTTTCCCCCTTCTTTCGAGCTAACAACACTCACGTCGGTCAGATTCTGGTGATTGGCCTTGCTATAGTCGTGACCGTGCTTGAAGTAGAAGCTCTCGATGCGTTGCGTTATCCGCCGCTGCACCCCTTCCTCATGATGATCGTAATTGAGGACTACAGGCAGCACCTGGCCAAACTGCGACTTAAACTCGGACATCAGCTGGGGTAGATTGAGCAAGGCGGCTGTCTTGAGGAGTCCCTCCTCCGCGGTGGCGCCTATCATCAGGGGCAGCTCCAGGCCATGCGGCTGCGGCGCTTGGCGCGGTGGCACCGTCAGGAAGGCGTCTTCATGCTCCGGCTCAATGACCGGCGGGAAGGGAATCATCGGGTCAAAGTCCCAGACCTGGCGGGCAAAAAAGAGTAAGAGAGCTTAGACTTAATTTATTCACTTTCGATTCCAGTGTACATTGTACTCTACTTATTGTTGCCCAAATATGGTAAATCTTTTGGGGTTTTGTTGAGTTCAACAATGATCTTTGACTGATTTGAACTACTTTTGCTTTGGTCTAAGGTCTTTGTGGGTCTTTTAATAATATTCAAAATTTCGTAAGAAACATCTTAAATAACAATAAGTCTGGGTTTAGGCTTAGGTTTTCTTTGAAAACTTATTTGAAAGGCTTGTTTTAGCTGAAAACTAAAAGATCGGTTAGTTTTTGTGTTATTTTTTAAGACTTGTTAACAGTTTTAAGTAAAAACTATTCTCAATAGGTTTCACAAAAGATTAGAACATGTATTACATTTCCTTGTACTATTTCTTACAATAAAATTTCATTTTTTCCCCAGTGAACCCATAAAAGTAAAATAATTTTGAGAAAAAAAACTTACAAACATGTCGTACAAGGAGGCCACGATGTCATCGGCTGGCTTTTGCCGCAGGCATTTCAACTTCTCCTCCCACAAGGAGCCACCACCGCAACCCACCAGCTTGGTTAGCTTCTCAGCCCGTCCTGCTGCCACACCTTTGTGGGCGGGCTGAGCCCAGGGGTTGAAGTAGGTGCCCGACTGAGCGATGCCGCGATGCAGGAGGCCGCGCGACTTGGGCGAGAGCATGTGATATGTGACGCTCGCACCGCCTGCACTCTCCCCAAAGACGGTGACACTGCCGGGATCGCCGCCAAAGGATTCGATGTTAGAACGCACCCAGCGCAGCACCTCCAACTGATCCTTTAGTCCATTATTGCCGGGACACTCGAGGGTTTCCGTGCTGAGAAAACCCAGCGGCCCCAGGCGAAAGTTGGCCGATACAAGAACAACGTCGTGGTCCAGCAGGAAGTCCGGGCCGTAAAAGCTACTGATACCAGAGCCACATTGCCAGCCGCCGCCGTGAAACCAAACCATCACCGGCAACGAACCATTGACGCGCGGCCTCGTGCCCGGCGTATAGACATTCAGGTACAGACAGTCCTCGCTGCCCTCGATGATCATGTCACGACGAAAGGGGTCGCGCTGCAGGCAGATCGGTGCGTCCTTCACGGCCAGACGCTCGCCCCGCCAGGCGGACGCCGCCACCGGAGGACGGAAGCGAAGATCGCCCAGTGGTGGCTCCGCATATGGCACGCCCATAAAGGCCCGCATGGGCCGCCCGTTGTGGGTTGTAAGATGGCGTCCGATAAGCCAGCCTCCGTGCGAGAGGCGCACGTGCAGGCTCTCCGAGTTGCGACCCTCGCTGGGGCGGGCACCGAGCAGCACCGCCAGCCAGAGACAGATCCACTTTGCGCGCCCAACACTTGTCATTGTGTAGTTCGAGTTGAGACTGATTTCGCGGTTGCACAGCGCTGGTAGTTTTAAGATTACAACACATCATCAGCGTGGACGGCGACTCCGGCCTGCAGCGAACTTGTTTACCGAATTTTTTCGCTCTTGTCCCGTCTCTTAGCTCATTAATTCCGCTTATATTTCCATACACGCTCGATGGGGTACTTGGAAAACGCGATTCTGTTGGCTCCTACCCTAGGAGCCTTTCATAACTTAATTAAGATGCAACCTGTAAGGCTTGCAAATGACCAGAATGGGTATATAATATTTATACAATTGTTTCCAGAGTTACGCATCGTATTCTTTAGATATTGTTTGCTTAAATCCCCTTTAAGTGCACAAAATACCCTGGAAAGTATTGCAACCTATAGAGTATTTTAAGGCTTACTTCATACGGATTGATCAACGTTTTTTTCTCTTTTTTCTGTTTAGCCACTTAGCATCGTAATCAGCATCAACATCAGCATCAGCAGCGCGCCATCAAGCATCGACATTAGTTTCACATGTTTAAGTTTCGTTTTGGAACACTGCGCAAATTTGGCCAAAATGAACAGGCCGAAAAAACAGCACCGTGGTCTTAGGTGTGTCGCTAAGACAATTATGAAATGCTTTTTAATTGATTAACATGGTTGTGGTATACATTGAAAGACCCAGGCGGTCTGACGATGATCTCATCTTGGCCATAGAATACTTTATTAATTATGTTCTCTTTTTGTTCGCAGGGCTTACACAGCTCAGCTTATGGCATTGTCTACTTCTACTATTTATACCTCAACTTATTTTTAACGTGTTTCGGATGGATGGATGGGGGTGAGTGGTTTTGTTTATATACATAATATACAAATATATAGTTCTCTTTTACATTAAAATCAAGTTTTAAATCAAAGAAAATATGAAATAATACACTAATCAGAAATCAATTAACCAAAATTAATGGTATATAAAGTTTTATATGAAATATTTTATGATTTTCTGCTAAAAAAGTATTTATAAACACAGTTGAATTTTATTATAAAATCTCTATAAATTAAGCTAGATATTCTCAAATAATAGGTGTGATTTTGCCCATTAATTACAATATTTTATGGAAGCAATAATTGTATTATATTGAGCTCAGTGTGCGTTGCGGCTTAATAATTTAATTTGGCCAGAGCCAAGCGTCGACAGCTGGACAACTGACTGTCAATGACGAGGCACATTAAGTCGAGCCGCGAGAACTTCTTTTAGTTTGAGGCAGATAGATATATAGTGAATACATATATCCAGCCGAACTGGATCGAAATATGGGTATCCAGTGGCCTTGGTTGCCATGTGTCTAGGATGGCGGCGAATGGCTTGGATCGGGCCCAAGGTTCCCCAAGCACAGAATGCGTACAAAGAGCGGTAGCATAGATGATTATAGTAATATGTTAATTTTTACAATTTAAAGTATGCATGAGAAATATTTAAGACCCAGAAAAAAGAGAGGCTCAGAAGCAAAACAAAATGAACAACGAAACTTGAAAGTTGTAAAGCGGAATAAAAATGCTGATGATGACCCCAGCAGTGGGAAGCGGCTCTTAAAAAATGCGCCTTTGCATGCCCAAAAAAATGCCATCGTCGTCGAGCTAATAAGGAGGGCCCTTTGAAGTCAGCGAGCTGCTGATGAGCGGCAAAAGAGGATATTAAAAAAAATTGAGAAATTTCTATAACTTCCCATTCGAATGGGAGGGGAGCAGGCACACCCTTGGAGTTACCTTTTCCGCATCCTGGCTAATGTCGTCCGAGGCCACACACAGATTTATTTTAGCTGCAAACAATTTTAATCCACTTGAGTGCCAATTTATCAGCCTGCAAACAAACAAAGTCCGGGCAGCAAACTCCCTTCATGTCCGAGCCAAATTGATATGTGTAACCAAGTAGCTATATGTTTCTATATATCTCTGGGTTGGGGGATAGATGGCCAGAGGACTCTCTAGCCGCATAGTGTTTATATTTAGTAAAGGAAACATGGAAGATAATTGGTTCTAGGTAGAAGCAGTTGGGAGTTCAAGCGGTTTATGGATTTACTTCGATATACTAAATATATTTTATACATTGCTCTATATTTATAAAAATTGTTGTACATTTAATTTGATTAGATTTGAAATCTAACCCTAACTTTAACTAAATACTTATTTTTGGCCTCTAAAATTATGTAAATGAATGAATTTTCTGCGTTTAGTTATTTAAACATGTTTTCGATTTAATTTTTTTGAGTTGTAAAACCAACACAAGGGGGTTCCCCTCTTGGGGTTGACAAGAAACCCTTTTTCTTGCTTGTTTTACTTCTTTTTTTCGTGTTTCTGTAGAAGGTGTAAAGGGGATTTGCTGCTGGGCAGCGGCAAAAATGGGAAATGATTTATTGAAGGTGAAATATTTATTGTTTTTTTTATTTTTTCGCTACCCCATTTCCCTCTTTCTTTCCCCTCTTCCCTGTGCCGTGTTTCGCTTTTGTTTTTACAGTAAACAATGGCTATGTGCGGCGGCATCTTTTGAATTCTTTCCACCTCCTTTTCCTGCGGAAAAAAGTGAAATAATTATTAACGAAAACACAAAACACGAAAAGGAGCGACCCTCCCACCGCCCTAAAATATTTATTTATTCTGCATTTTGGGTCAATTCCTCTGGTTTCATTTAATTAAAAAAGGGAATATAAATATATAACCAAAGCCAGAGTCAGAGTCAGCCACATGCATGGCGCTTGTCCTTGTATTTACTTAGGATCAGGTGGGTGAGCCATTGAGCCATCCATCCATCCCTTAACCCCCGCTTCCGCTTCCACTACCAATCCCAATCCCAGTTCCAAACAATGCAAAGAAGCCGCCACCAGGCGAAGCCAAAATTTCAATTTCGCGGTTCCTGCATATTTTCCCAGCCTTTATTTTCTTCGCTTTGCTTTTGCTTTTGACTTCTTTTTTTCTACTAAACAAGGGACAACAGGCCACTTTCGGCAATGGAATTTAAACGAATTTTTAAACTGCCTTAGCCAAGGGAGAAAAGCCGGGAGATCCCCGTGTCCTATCTAAACTTTAAAGCCTCAAAAAGGCACAAAACTGGAGCGCAGCGAGCTTAAGCGATAATTGGCCACTAGGAAATGTCGATGATGTCGAATCGACAAATGCAAATTGCCAATGTCCGGAACGAGCTTAGCCAAAGTCCAATAACCGAAAAAAGGCAGAAAAGAGACAGGAGGACAGAGAGAGAACTTTTTGTCCCGTGAACCTGACATGGATCAGGTTAAGCGCAGGCCACAAATTGATATGCAGCAGCTGTTGCGAGGTTTTACATCCATAATAGTAATAATAATCATAGAGCCCAGGGGAAGCTGGCCGGCTGAAATCAGAACTTTGAATACGCTTTCCCAGCGGGTAGAAATATTTTTAAGGGGTGCCCAGAACATTTAACCTTGGACTTGCAATATTAAGCCAAAAGTACGACCAAAATTCGAATACCCTGCAAATTATAATGCCCCGGAGGGCTATTAAAACTAAAATAGCTTTGATGGTATTTAACACCTCAGGTGTATACATATATTTGTAGCTTTGTTTTACGTATTAAAGATCTAATACTTTAGGTGTCACGCGAAGTATCCATACTGTCGCTGTCGTCGTCGTCGTCGTCTGTAGCTTGAGATAATGGATTGAAGATTGTCTTTTAGATTCGCCGCGAAGTCTTCGCCAGGTCGTTGTTGTCGTCTGTAGCTTGGCATTATGCATTGATGGACTGGTCTTCTAAATTTGGCGCGAAGTCTCCGCAATGTCGTTGTTATTGTTATTGTCCGTCTGCAGGCTAGCCACCGCCTTGCAGCCGAGACGCCATAGTTCCGGTATGTCCAGGTAGTCGGCTGCAGCCACCAGATCGACCAGCGTGCGCGTATCCATATTGATAAAGTCGGCGTCCCAGTCCGTGATTTCCTTGACTTCGTGGTGGTACATGGCCCATGCGATCACCTTCCTCAAAATAAAGGAGTTTACTTTGGGCAGCGGCACAACTTCCTGCGTCCTCCCGTTGTCGGGGTGATTGTCGTCATCCTTGCAGAAAATGGAGATTAATCCCGAGCACTTAAAAATTGCCTGTGGCACTTCTAGGGCCTCATTTTGGGAAGACACGAGCTTGATCAATTTTGCCATTTTTGTGGTAGTTTTTTTTCTTTTTTGACAAAAAAACATGCTGAGCTCGGAACAATTCTAAAGGAGCTATTGCTTAAAAGTGGCAGTTGTCATAAAAATTATCGAATGAGTTAACAACGCAAACCGGATGAAATTCGAATACAACTATCGGCTGAGTCTGGTACGTCTGCAATCAAAAATATATTTACATATATATATTTTTTTACAATTATTATGTCGAAATGAAAGGAAACTGCTAAAATAGTTGCCAAAGTCATGGGACTCTTGCCGCACAAGTGCGGCCAGTGGAATATTAAAGAAGGAAGCATGAGGATGCGACTGGGGTTGGGGCGGTGTCGATGCCTGTCAGAGGGATTAGCTCGCCTGATTGGACACGATGTGATTAACTTGTCGTCAGAGCGCGACTTTGCCTGCTGCTGAATCTGAATTCAGAATCCGGAATCCGACTTAGGCTGACTGTGACGTCGACACGTCGACACGCAGAACCACCCACCACCCACCACCCATAAGCCTGTCCTTGCTAAACAAAAGTGCAAACATTGACAGACGAGGAGAGAGAGAGAGAGAGGGACGAAAAATGGGGGAATCGCTGGGCCAAAATTAACCCATTACGCACTCCATTAACGCAGTTTGCCTATGCATGTGGGCCCCCAGCTAATTAGTTGTGGCAGCTGATGCTGCTCCCCCTACCGACTCCCAGCTCCCATCCAGCAGCTTCCCCTCGATCTTGCACCCATGTATAGCCTGTACAACATCTGTACTGGCTACATCTGTATTTAATACAATTACCCAATGACAGCAGACGGGCGAAAAGGCAGTGCCAAATTCAGTTATTCAGCACGATTAAATAGACATTGAATGCAGCAGACATTAACTATAGAATCTGAAAAGGAAAAGGGTAAGCAATGACCTGGCAGCTAAGAGATTTAATTAAATCAAAGTTAGCACCATAATTCTGTATTTGTTAAATGTAAAAATATGCCCAAGTATCTGAAGATACCACTGAAGATAAATGTAGTTCTTCTATGATTGCAATATCGTAATATTATTGCGGCTCTTAATAGTTGAAAAATATTCTGACAACATTAAATTATGGAATGGAGAGCCAAGCAAATCTTTGGGCAAAAAAGAAGGGCCAACTTTTGGTGTGGCTTTTGCTTGGTCTTTTTTTTATTGCGGTTGTTTTCTCTATTGGGTTCTTGTTTTTGTGGTTTTCTTGTATTTTTCTTTGTTTTTCCCTCATTTCTCTTGTGTTTTTGTTGGTTGTTTGGAGGGCGTGACCCACCTGGGTTTTTTTTTTGTGCCCTGTTTGTGTGTGCTCTTTTCCGATTCTTTCATTTCGAGTCAAGTGCATTCTCAAGTCTCTCCTCTCTCGATTGCCGGCTGCGGATTACGCGCCAGTGCATTCGAATGCCTGGCATTTGCATTAACAACAATAACAACAATGGCGGCAGAAACAGGAGCCGGGAGCAACAAGGATATTGTTAGCCATATGGCAGTCGGTACGCGGATTGCTTAGGCTGGAGCCCCAACCTGGGCCCGGGATGATCCGGCCTGTTGGCTGCCCAACAAGCCGCTAACAATCAAGTGCACAATTGGCCTGAAGAACGGACAAGGAAGGGGGAGCCAAGTCTGTCCTGAAAAAGGGGTCTGGGGGACACACGCAAATTACCAGGAATGCCATTAAATTGTGGTTTATTAGCCGCGATTCGGTCGGGCTTCTGTAATCACCGCCATGACATTTAGCTTGGATTTTTAAGCGATTTAATTTAAAGTGATTTATGTAAAATGAATAGAAATAAAATTTATGGGTTATTTAAATTCAAAAAATTAAAAAAAAAAAAAAAAGATGGGTACATCGACTGGGCTTTTAATGCTAATCAGGAATACCAAGGACTTTCTGGCTGTAATTACAATATAAGGATATTATATATCGAAGAAGCATACCTTCCTCAACAGCCTCAGAATGAAGTGGTTTCCTTTGTTCTTCCAATAAATATTTGTAGAACTCGATTAGTTATGAAAGAATGCTAATGCTTAGCACTGGCCCGTGTCTAAAAGCTGTTGAATTTCAATCTGGAAACTGGGAATCTGGAACCGGGACCGGGACCGGGACCGGGACCGGGACCGGGACCCTTGTACTTTATGGCACACGTCCGCTCCTTTATCCAATTATGAATTTTTGTCATTACGCGCCATGGCAATGGCAATGGCAATGGCAATTGCTGCTTCCGCAGGTTGACTTCGTCCTTCGTGGTCCGTCGTCCGACCATCCCATTACCATTTCCAATCCCACTTCCCATCCCACTCCCACTTCCACTCCCATGGCTCTCTGCGGCGACAAAAAACGAACGCAAAAATCTCATTATGATTTCATTTCGTTCAAATGAAGCTCTCGTGCTGGGACTCCGCTCGGGACTGGCATCCGCGGAGTCTTCTTCGTCCTTGTCCAGCTGCCAGCGGGTGGCACTTGCCCAACCACCAAGTTCCCAGTTCCCAGTTCCCATTCCTCGGGGCTCATGTGTTCTTGGCTGTCCGGCAATTGCCGCTATGGGGCAAACATGCAGCGAAAGAAAAAAAGCTTTACAAGTTTGCACCGACGATTAGAATACTCTGGATAAATAATAACCCATAAAGGAAATTTAATTTTGGGTTGAATTTATTTCTTCAATGTCCTTTTAAGACTTGCATGAGATATTTATTATATATTTATATAATATAATAATAATCATTTAGAAGAATATTACTTTTATAAAATATATCTTTTTGAATTAAACAAACATAAAAGTTAGTTTTTCATGACCTGAACATTAAAACTAGGCACAGTTTTTGATCAACAATCAAATGACATCTCCGAAAAGGCAATGTAAAATGTATTTGTCTTCATTTCTTAAATACGTTTTGAGTACTTAGAGTCTATAAATTGAATTCGGTTGTAATCTGTGCGCTTGCGAGCACAATACCCTCTGTGAGGATATGACGGGCAGGCGCTGAGGCTGTTCCTGCCGCGGCTGCCGTGGACAACGGATAAGGCGATAAATTTATTTTAAAATAAAATTTACTTCCCCAATGTCGTCTTCCCCCAGCTGCACACACAACACCCTCGCCTGTTTAATTTTGTTTGCTTCTCGGGCGCAGGAGGAGATCCTGTTTAAATATGTATTTTCTGCCTGCGTTTTTTCCTTGCTGTATTTTCTGTATTTCCCCCCGTTGTTATTGTTGTACCTTCTGCTTACCTTAACGGCAAAAAAATATTGTTGTGTCCTGCACCGTATTTAAATTAAAATGTTATTTATGTCAGCTGTTTGATTTCTTAACTTGGCCGGCGCGCCGCCCCATGCAACCACCAAACGACCAAAAGTCACCAAGCCACTGAGCCACCCACAGCCCTTCCCGCCGTTTTCCCATTTTCCTGGGGCCGCTTTCTTTTCTTCCTTTTTTTTCCCAGGGACAGCGCGCATTATTTTCCTCGTTTCATCGTTTTATTTTTATTTTTTGGGCCGCTTTCCTTTTGTTGTGTTTTTAGAAGAAGTCGCCGGGCAAGTAAGCGGCTTAGTTAGTGTTAAACGGCTGGTAGCGATGCGAAAAAATAAATAAGTAGGAAATAGGTGGGGAAAGTCCATTGTGGGAATGCCAGTTTATGTTTTCACAGTTGTGATATATATCTGGGAGGAATATTTTTCTAATTGTGGTTAGTTTGGGTAAACTTCGGGGATTTTATTTGGGAAAAGGAAGATATTTTTAAAGGTTATTTCAACTGTGTTAACCCCTATCCTATCCGTATTTTATTGTGTTTCCCTTTATGTTTAAATAACTGACTCGAGCTGAGTAAAGCCCCCGTGTTTGGATGGCCTGATCCCTAGCCCAATCGATGGCCCCACCAACACCTTGCGCCGAAACAAAGGACTCTACACACACACATGTCCATTTGGGCTTGTTTTTGGGCAAGGAAAGGGCGGCGGCAAGTGTGCGGCTCATTTGTCAGTTCGTTCGCTTGGATAATTGTCCTGCGATAAACAAAATTAGCAGCAATTTACGCGAAAATAGCAGAATGCCTATATATATGTGTGACGGGGGTTATAAGGATGCCAGCGAGGACGTGGAAATGGAATGAAAATGGCCAGAGAACGGCGACAAATGCCATCAGCAGCGTCATCAGGACAAAAACACATTTCGCCCGTTTCGACGTTCTCGTATGTGTCTCTCCTCTAGCTGCTTGTGCCCTGGATTCCTTGGGGGGGGGGTCGGGGTAACCTAACCCAAATTTATAGTGTCAGGATATTCATGTGTCGTCTCTCGCCGGAGGATGGGGCCAAAGCCCCCGGATTCGGTCGGCGGACCCTTCAACATTCGTTATAGTTTTGATGAGTGGCATTAATGAGTCGTCTCTCTGTCTGCGTCTGTCTGCCGGGTCTGCCGGATCCGCCGGGGTCTTCTTCGGGGGTTGGTTGACATTAATGACACCCACACATGGCATCCAATTTGACAGTCAACACGACGACAAATTAGTGAAATCACAACTGCTGCAACGCGCCCTGCCCTGCCCTGCCATGCCATGCCATTCCATTCCTGGCTTATCCCACCATATCCAAACCCACTAACCAACTTAATTTCGCCATCGCCCATCCGGCATTAAAGTCACGCAGCAGCTTAAAAAACGAAGAAGAAAGAGAACACTTAAAAAGCAGGTAGCCCACTTTTACAGCTGTGAGACATAAGGCACGCAGTGGGTTTTATACCTTCCTCGCTTTTTATAGTTTTTATATGACAGAAAAAGTAAATATTTATTATATTTCGGATGCCTAGAAATTAAAAAAAAAGAAGACAATGTTATGAATTAATGGCATTAAGTTGTAAGGTATCTTGGGTATTTTTAACAAATTTTGTATCCGTATTATGAATTTTCAACTAAATACTAAGATATAAAAGATATAAAAAGGAGTTTTTCCTAAATATATAAATATGTATATATAATCAGGATAGAGCAAAATTATAATTTAATAGAAAATGTTGGAGACCATGCTTGATCTTTGACAAATTAAGAGGCAATCTGAATCCTAAAGAAAACCCTCTAGGAATATACCTTAAAAAAGGAAGTACCCTTGTAAATCATAGTATCCCGAGTATTAGGAATACTTAGCCAGGCCCTTTCCACTCCCTTTGCTCTGTAAAAATACCCTGTGAGTGGCGCCAGCTGCTCCTGGCGTTGACCGAATAAAATCAGGGCACATCTCTCGGTGGGCTCGCAAATCTCTCTCTCTCTTGCCCAGCGATAGCTATCGACAGCAATCGAAATATAGTGGCGGGCCATGAGTTATTTATGGCTTTTAAGTGACAGCCGATCGGCTCTCAGAATCGGAATAGGAATTGGAATTGGAGGTCCCAAGCTGTCATCTTACATATGGAGATTTATTTCTCGGCCGCTAAGCGCATTTGTAAGCATTTTTAATAGAGTCCAGATAGCAGAATGCTGCGGGGTGGTTCAACTACAGTGGGTTAAGTGGCCAAGAGAGTGGAGTGGAGTGGCGTAGGCCTGAGGCAGACAACAAATTTCGGCTCAGATTTAACGCTGAGATTGTAACAAGATTTTCATGGACACTTTATGAACAAACACGCACAAATCTCTTGGGGGCGAAAAGCTTGAACTTTCCTTGGGCCACGGAAAGCGGCTTCTTAAAGATGTTAAATACTCGTATAATTCTGTGATCTAAGATATAGGAATTTAAAATAAAATAGGTACAATACAAAAGATAATTAGCTTAATATTTACATTGTGTCTGCTTAAAGTTTTCAAATCTTTAATTTTAAAGGGTCTTTAGAGACTTACTACTACAAAAATAAATAAATTGAACAATCTCAAGAAGAGCTACCAAGTATAGTTTGTATTCCCATTGATATTCCCCATCTGCATAGTCATACCAAGATGATAAAGCCATTTTGGCCAAGTTCATCGAAGCCGGGAAGCTCCTCCAGTACAAGTTCAATATTTGACTTTAAGTCAAGAAGAGGACAGGTGCTGGCATATGGCAGACTTTACCGAGGGATGCGCCAGCCACAAAGGAGGTTTTATTCCCAGACTCCTCTCTCTCTCTTTCGCTCGCGTGTGTGGTGGAGAATTTTACTTAATTTTATTATAAAACCAAAGAAGGCCAGGGCCAGGGAGTTACCCTCCGAATTTTCCCCTGCAGCTGATAAGGCAGCAGCAGCAGCAGCAGCAGCAGCAGCGTCTTGTGACTTTGACTTTAATGACTGGATTTATAGGTCCTTGGAGATAATCTCGGCCACCAAGCTGCACACACTCCATCTATATGTATATCTCTCTCTCTCTCTCTCGCTATACTTGTGTGTATAGAAAAATAGCTGCTGTTTTGTTTACCAAAGTGAACTGAAAGTGGACTGGGCTGGGATGGGATGGGATGGGATGGGTGGACAGAGGAAGACGTCCTCGTTGTTACAGGGTAATTAACATCAAAGCCCCGACAAAGCTCATAAAAAGAAGCCAGCAGCTAGAGAGCTGGCGAGATAAACAAGCTCACATGCGAGACTTCTCTCGGGAGAAGAGGACAAAGCGTCGGGAGGAAGTGTGGTCCTTGGTCCTTTTAGTGGGAGGTAGTTGGGGAAACAGAGCCGGAGTTGGAGTTTGAGGTCATCAACTTGTCTGGAGTGACGACGTGAGCGTTTGGCGACTATTTCCCAAGCTCCTGTTCCTGTGAAATAATGTTGACAGCGCCAAAAAGGATAGGACGCACACACACACACACTCGTACCCCTGATAGTGAAGATGGGATGGCACGCACATGTTTGACGCAATTAAAATCAGATAAGTTATAGAAAATGGCCTGTCGACGACATTTAGATATGGCGATGCTTTCCAAAAATAGAGAAAGTGAGAGCTGCAAGTCCTTGTGACACTAAGAGTGTAGAATATATATACTAGATATATTTATATTACTTTAAAATCTATGAAAGACGTAAAACCTTCTGCAAGTAAAATATTTTAAATGCGCAAAATGTGTTCGATATATAAAAGTTTTCGATATGCTATTGAGCGCGATATTTAATCGACACTCTCGATATGCATCCCTAGGTGTCTTATATATCTATATCGAACTATTCTTTATTAATAGATTTGATATCTTCAAACTCTTTAATATTTATGACCTATTATTGGGTTTAACACATCACCGATATACTATTTACTTTTAATCTAATCATCTTTTATTTCTATAAAGAGTTTTAGCGGTAGTGTCATATGACTACAATTGGGCAAACCAAATATACCGTTGGGGACATCGGTCCCGTGTCCTTTCCGCTCCTTTATATCCGCATGTCTGCCTCAGTCCATCTCTCTCTCCGTCCGTTCGTTCTCTGTTCGTCTCTCTGTTGTCTTCCGTTATGTTACGTTACGTTTGTCACGCCGCCTTTTGTCCTCCATCCCGCTTGGAAGGCCTCTTCCGTTTTTGGCTGACAACCGCTTCACGTCGTTGCCTTTGCCATAATGAATTTCAACGAACGGCGAACGGCGAACTGCAAAGTGCCAGCGCAAAGTGACAGCCAAACGAGCAATCTCCATATATCTCCGCTTGCATATCTACATATATTTCAGTATATCACACATACATAAAGCCAGGGGCGTATCCAAGGACTATGGATCCCTTTAAATAATCACAAATGACCATAAAATACACAAAGTTAAGTTACTAAATAGGGAACTTTAAATACAATTTGAACCCTCAATTTATAAATTGAAAAGGGAGCCCGAAATAACCCCTCCTCTCCAGTTTTTTCCTACTTTGCTCTCGTTTTAAGTGTTACGCTTTGCCTGCAACTTACTAGCCAGAGAGAGTTTCCTTCTAGAGTTATCAGCTCTCTAAAGATCTTAGCTTTCTGCGAATACTACAGAACAGATCTCCCTCTTCTTAGTCGCGACGCCTCTGCTCACAGTATCCACCTTTCCGGAACGTGTGTGTGTTTTGAGTGTGCGTAAAGGTGTGAAATATTTTTCGGGTTCAAATGATGGTAAACATGGAGACATGGCATTTGTGCAATCCGCACAATCCCCCAAACAAGCCCCAACTCCTGGGATTCCCAACTCACAATCCCAACTCCCCTTGGCAGACTCCAATTGGAATCGCAAAGGGGGCTGCGGACGGGCGCTGTTGGTTGGCAAAGTGGAAAGCGCTGATGTATTCATGGCCTTGACGTTAACGGAGTGACAAAGTTCGCACCCTTCATTGCAGATTGGAAGTGCGAGGGCAGCGAGAGAAAAACAATGGCAGGGCCTTGAAGCCAAGGATGACGATTTTTGAATATCCTGCAGTGGAGTTTAGGCAATTGCAAAATATTTGTATTACATTACGAACTTACAAATAGTTTACGAATATTACATTTAAATTTAAAGATGTTAAAAGGTTAAAAAACCTTGCACACAAACCAATATTCCCCATAAAACCGTACACTCTGCTTTGAGCAATAAAAAAGGACGCAGCCACCTTAAAAAATTCGCACGCGCTTGTTTTCGCAATTTGTGTGTGTGTGTGTCAGGTCCTGCGAGAACAGAAAATCGAGTTGGGATAGAGGGGAAGCGGTCCAAACCAAGGCGTGAATCCTTGGGATTCCTTAGAGCGCCATTTGGACAGCTCGAAGGTGAGGTTATTTTCAATGTAGGCGGACGCTAAGCGATGTCCTCGGCGCTTAATGATGTCCTTAAATGGGACTACTGTATTAAGTGTCTTGTGTCTGGTTTATACACTCGCTTTGATTTTGTAAGGAAGCTTCTAGGAGAAGGAGAACTGCTGGATAAAATTATACTTGGGAGTTAGTTTATGTATATATTTAATTTTTATTTTTATACCCTTGCAGGGTAATATATGTATTATTTTATTTAAAGTCCCGCAATGCAGTGAAGCACCCTATAAAGTATATATATTCTTGATCAGCGTTGACAGTGGAGTCGATCTAGACATGTCTGGTTGAACAAAATTTTTTTTTAAAATTGTTGAAATTTTGTAGGGTTAAATTGTTGAAATTGAAAAAAAAAAATGCAAAAAAATGAATTTTAAAATAAATGGAAATTCAGTATGCAGTTTTATCAGCCTTGAAAAAACAGTTTTCCGAATCCAAATTAATATATTTTTAGCCTAGTTTATTATATTTTTAAGCTTTATTTTTCCCAAAAATTAAGTTATAAAATGAGGGGTAAATATTTAAATTTTAATACTCCTTCGGGGTATTAAAATATCAGTAAGAAGCACAGAAATCAGTGAAGACTTTCCAACCCTATAAATCATATTTATTCTTGATCAGCATCAACAGCCGAGTCGATCAAGACGTGCCTTGTAGGACAACATTTTTTAAAATGATATATATGCCTTCTTCTTCCCGAAAGTAGCTTCCTTTCTTTTATATATTATATATATGTACATAGATAGATAATTATATATATTTAAATTACAGAAAATGACCTAGCTCTTTATTTCATTAAGAGATATATAATAATATTTCTTAATACTATTTATATAATCTAACTAATTGGTCTTCCTACCGAATTGAGGCGGTGTTTTTGGTTTTCTCTACTAGAAACTTATATCGATTTGGACTTGCTTCTTTTTAGTTGGTCGATATAGTCATTTTTTCCGATACATAGAGAGAGAAAGAGTTTTGCCACCAGCATTTCAAGTTGCCAGACAGGCTTCTTCAGGATGTGCTCCTGCGACTGCATTTTCATCTCCATTTTTTCATTTCCACATTTCCATTTTTGGTGCCACTTGAGCTGCATCATCAGTGTTATCCACATTCGCTTGTTGGTTTTTCCAGCTGCTTAACAATTTTTGCAGTTCTTTTGCCAGGATCCATAGGATCCCTAGAATTTGCAGTTCCAGCCTCGCCTCCTTATTGTCCTGACAGGCTTTTGTTGATTTCTAGCTGACTGGGTTCCCCTTCGTTCGTTTCTTCCTTTGCTTTCCGTTCTCCTCTTTCCTCCTCTCTATTTTTTTTGATTTATTTATTATTATTTTTTTTTGTGACCCCACGGCTACCTTCTCCTTTTTTCACAAACACATCCTGCGGCTGAGGGGACGGAAGGAGAGGGAAAGGCACGGGCAGAGCGAGTGAGAAAGGCATCTGGCAATTGCCGACTTCTGATTGGACACATCCCTGCGACACCCACACACATGGGGCACCCACCCACACACACGCACCCACTGCCGCAGGAGGAGAACCCATATATATATATATATATATATATACATATACATAAACACACACATTTATCCTGGCCACTCGGAGGCTCCACCCACAGCCGGAGCAGCAGCAGCAGTGAGCTTCGTCCTTATGTACTCACGCGTGTGCCACATAGGAGCCCCTGTCCTTCCGCTGACGTGTGTGGAATCCTTCAGGGGGTGCTGCTCATCCCTCCCTACACTCCCTCCATCCTCCATATATCCTTCCAATAGAACAGATAAATCGATTCCGCTTTTAGAAAGCTTAAGCCCGCACACACATTTTGTTGTTTTCACATCCATTTAGTTGATTTGTTGCCAGAGAACCGAGCAGAAACAGCAAAAAAATAATGCTTATAATTAAATTAAACATAAAACATTGCGCCATGGCACATGGCATTTTATTTTAATCAAAGTTTGGCCAACTTTTTCCGGCTCTGAACACGAATTTGTCACACAAGAAGGCTTTCAGTCTCCTGCTCTCTTGGTCTCGGTCTGAGTCTGGGTCTCTGTTTTTGTCAAGAATATAAATAGTTTATGCTTTTATGATTTAATTAGTTTTTTCAAAAATAATTTCTCATAACTTATAGAGGGGTGCATAGAGGTAATTTTAATAAATGGAAGCACGCCTTCTACTTTAATATTCAAAATTGCTAAACCAGATCTGAACTGGTGTGTATATATCAGAACTTTACGATATATTTAATATGATATTAAGTGCATTTGTTTGATATATCTTAAAGACTTTTTCTTCTTTAAATAAATTTAAACGGCACCAAAAATGTTATTTGGAGCATACTTCTCATTCGAATATTTTGAAATGATTGTGGAACCTAAAAATATTGTAAAAAAGCGTTACAATGAAACAATTGTTTGTGTTTATTGACTTATAGATAACATTTCCTCCCTGTTTGCATTTGTTCCTTACTTTTGAGGATGCTGGGTGGTAGTAATGGATAGTGGGTAATGGGTTGGGGGATGCGGAATCCTGGAATAAGACTAATTTAACATTCCGCTGGCAATTCGCCGGCTAGTGGAGCACGAACACACGGCGGCACGAACTGAACTTAATGCGATCAGAAGCCCAAGGTGCGCTCTCGACCAGGAACTCTACTGGCCTGGCCAGTAACTGGTGGTAGTGGCTGCTAACTGGTGTCTCCCCGCTGGCATTTGGAATGAGATTGGGTGTGGTATTGGTCCTCGAACCTGCTGCTGATAATCCTGGTGAAAAGTTGAAAAGAGCAAAGGGAAATGATTTCATTACCAGACACGTCCAGGGGCACTGAACAAAATAAAATTGTAGAAATATTAATAGATAGTTTCAAACAATTGATGAAAAATCTAGCGATTGATTTATCGATATTCTGGGGATGCTTTATGTGGTATAAAAATCGATATTCTTAATAATACATCAAAGCACGATATTTTCGATATAATATCGGACTCTGGATGTCCTTCGTAATTCGAATTATCGTTACCCAATAAGACACATATTTTATTCAGAAATCATGCTTATTATATTTGCTTTAAATGAAGCAAATATATCAAGGAAGGCATTCTGTTACTTTGTATTTTTTCTCCTTTTATTTTGTTCTCCCTGTGCATTTTTGGGGCCGGGGGTCTGTGGCCAAAAGTGTGCGAAAAGTCTTAACGCCGAGCGTGTCACGTACGCTTTTATTAAGCCCGCCGAGCGTCGAGCGGTGGCAACGGCATTGATTACCAATTCAGCGGTCATCTAATCACGGACGGGTCGGCGGAACGTGCCGCCTCTCCTATATATTTGCTGTTACCTTCTTAATTTTTTCATGGAGAGCAAACCTTTAGATGCCATTGATGGCAGCTAATTAAAACGCACTAAAAGCGGGCTACAAAATATCTATCTCCCCGATAGAAACAAAAACTGTGCACCCGACATTTTATCGCATGAAATCATTTCAGGAAGGGTTTAATAAATTAAAATGAACAAATTAGCTGTATGATTAAATATTTATTTTTTGGTTATAGAGCTTTAAAACAATCAGAAATGGTATCAAAAAGTATACAAAGACATATTATATAGGAATATTTTGTGTACAAAAACTAGTATGCTTTAGATTTCGTTTATCTTTCCAACCAATTTTTAAATGTTAAATGCTATACTTTGTGACATTTCATATTTCGATCGGATTTTCTCTTTACCTGGACTTTGAGACCGGGAACTGGGTATCCCACAGTCGAACACTATTTGCTCTAGCTTTCTTACTTGTTTTTTTTTTTTTTCTATATTCATTGGAATGGGATGCTTCGTCACACTACCCATGCGCGAGTTATGAGCCATAATTTGTGTAAGCGCCAAGTGTCGCCCATCCTCGCCCAGCTTTTAGTTCCGAAATCCCAATCGCAGTCCCAATCCTCGCGAGCTGGCTGTGAGCTGTGCTCCTCGCAGCGACAAATGCGGCGGCAATTTAGTTAATTGCCTGCAATTATCCTAATGAGCGCCTTGCCTTCACAGCGGAGAGAGCCAGCCTTCGTGGCCGATGTCGCTGCCGTCGCCGCCACCCCGTTAACCCTCCTCCGCGGCCGTATATCTTCTCCCTTGGCTGACTTATTGTATTTATGACCTTATGGCGTTTTGCCATGCATAAAACAATTAATGCAACAACAAGAGCCACGTTCATAGGAGAGATACACACAAACAAGCACATTGCTCATAATTAGGCAAGTTTCGCTTCAGCGATAAATGGCAATCTGATTGAACCAGGCATCAATCACCGATTCAGCCATGAACTGCAGGCTTCACACAGAAAAACGATTGGCCCGATTTGGCTGTAACTCACATAAATTAATGTTTATTTAAAACATTGAATAAAAAGAGTTGTGTAAAATTACTAACTGCATGGTCAGTCTTTACAGAGTTCTCTCTTTCGCTACAGCTTGTTCTTTGCAGGCAAGGCGCAAAAAGAAAGCGGGATCCTCTCTTGTGAGCTCTGATACAAAATATTTCTCTGATTTTTTTTTTTTAATAATTAAAGTCTGCACTTGTTTTTCGTTTAATAAATGACTAACTTTGTTTCCATTAAAATTCATAAGTACTTTCTGTGGCTAAACCTTTTCCTCAACCGGAAACAGTGCTACCTTCATGTGTCCCCGGCTGTCAACTGCAGGAATAAAGGCAATTTCCTTACCTTAGCATAGTTCCTCTCGATCGCAGTTCGAACAGAGCCCGAAAACAGCTCAAAATGCAATTTAGTCAAATTTGATGATGTGAAGCAGAGCCATTTAAGGCGCACACAAGGACACGACCGCAAGGATTCGCATGTGCTCCTGACATGCCGTTAGTCATGCGTGTGTGTGTGTCGAGCTTCGTCCCAAATGACATGCCATTTAATGTTAAACTTTAATGTTTTCTTGTAAGTGAAGTCATAATATTGTCAAGCGCCGTGAGTGTGTGTGTGCTCCTTCTCCTGCTTCCTGGGCTCCTTCGCTTTCGTCCTCCTGTGTCACCGCTGCAAAACCAGCCTCACATTCGGATCCACATCGAAGGCACAGCACAGGTGGCATTATTTACGCAGTTCGCTTCGCTTTCTTGGCTTGCTTCCACTTGTGAGACACTGAAAGAAATACCACAAACGATTCTAAACATAAAGGTAAATGGTCTTCGATTGAGGTGAAAAATGTTTAAAAAGGAGGTTCTAAACCATTTACTTGCCTACTTTGGGGCATTTTAATATTTCTCTAAAATATTTGTATTTCCCTGCGATTTCTGTGGCACCCGAGTTTGTAAAATTTCCAAGTATTTAAGGTACAAAGCCTAGAATTCACTTGATTTTTCCCCCTGTGCTCCATCCTTACCTTTTTTTCTGGAGTCGGCGGCCGTCTGTTGTTATTTATATGTTTGCAGTCAGTCCATTTCGACGGAGGTGAGGGTAAATCGCTGGGGGTTGGAGGTTTCTGCGCGTTGACTGTAACGACCTCATGAAATAATGCGCCAAGTGGCGTCCTCGTTTTCATCGTCATCCTCTCGTTGTTTTTGTCGCCGCCGCCGCCCAAAGTGTTTTATGCCATAATATTTATCCGGGCGTGTGTGTGTATGCCCCTCATTATGGAAATCGTGGATTTGCCAAATGCTTGCACGATCATTTGTCATTCTTTTTAACAGTCTCAGTCTAAGTCTCGGAGCGTCTGGTGCCCCGCTTACATTCGTTTCCCCTCGGAGCCGTGCCTGTAAATTATTGAAAATTGTGGCTGGGCGGCTCTGGGGCATCATGAATGAAATATAAGCCAAAGCCACCGGCTGTCCTCGAGCGGCTTTAGTCGCTAAGTGGCGACTCCTTGTACCGGGGGGTGTAAATACGTGTGCATATATGAAGGTTACATACCTACGTGTACGATTTTTCATGATTTTTGATGGTGACACTTGGCCGGCGCTTCATGTGTTTCTTTTTCGGTTAAATTGCAATCGAGTGATTGATAAGCCGTAAAATGGAAGCGGAATCGGTAGTTTGGGAATACACGAAATATCTTTTGGCCACAAACTTGCCTAGAATTCACTTTGCCAACTTGTTAAATAATGCACAGCCGTTCAAATCGCACCTTAGAGAGAGGGGGAGGGAGTGTTCTTAGGGGATATTTCTTTGGGAAGCGATATAAATGTATATAGTATGAATCTCTTCGCTCAAATCCTCAAAATACCGCTTGATGCGGAGACGATTATAAAAGTGAATAGAAAGAACTGGTTAGTTCGTCGTTTTCCTATTGAGCTCATTTGAGACCGCTTGGATTCGGCAGGGACCTTTTGTCCGTGCTTTGCCTGCAATGTTCAGTTTTACTAATATTATAGAATTTAAAATTATATAATTTTTTATTTTACCTTCATTTTCCATCACTTAAAATTCCATAGCCTTGTTTCCCAGCACTTCGCCGCCTACGCACTTTGCCAGAAAGTCCTCGACTCGTATCGATTTTTATACCCGCTCTTCTGGCGGTCCAGGCCACGCCCTCCTCCAACGGCGGGACGCCCACTTTTAGGAGTTTTTGAGGCGCATTGAACGAACTTTTCAAAAACACAAACACAAAACTTCTGAGGTCTATAAAACCATTGCTGTCTGAAGAAGTTAAAAAAAGTTAAAAAAAAAAAAAAAAAACAAGAAACAAAAAACAAAAAACAAAAAGTGCGGCGAAACTTTTGCGACGCACTAAATGTTATCATTTTTGTTGCTTTTCTTGTTGTTCGCGGCGGCGTCTAAGCTAAGCATAGAATGAAAATAACAACAGAGGAAAAAATATATATAAAAAATAGGCCAAGCTGCACGCAACTCTTTAAAGGCCCCCGAAACCATATCCCGAACCCTCCGTCCGCCGCCGCCCTCAAAAAGTTTGCAATTAGGTATTGTCAAAAGTTTGTTGTTTGGGAACTTTGGCGACGGTTCTCGGCCTAATAATAATATGGGGAAATGAGTGTGCTCAAGTTTTTAAAGAGCGTAATGGAAATCAGCTGATCGCTTGGTTTTGGGTAACATCGAAACAGCTGTTGGAACGCAATGGAATGAAGCGGCGCCTAGGAACGCTGTGAAATGAACTAGGGCTTGAGGATGGCGAGGAGTAAAAATAAAGGGATTCCCCGATTTCCCAGAGACCCCCTCAGACCAAAACTTTTGTCTCAAAACAAAGTTTGCCGCCGCCGCCGCCGCCAACGTGGTAAGTTTTGGGTGGAAAGGGAACGTGGAAGTGGGATAAGAAGATGACGGGCGGAATGGGAATGGGAAGTGGGAAATGGGAAAGAAACAAAGAACAAGAGCAATTTAAGCCTTTCACTTTTAACATTATCGCAGCTGTGTTTGTTGGCGGTTAGATTCTCCTTTTTGGTCCTAATGAAATGCCGGGCGGTGTATAGGGCAAAGGCAGTACCCTTGATTAACTCATTTTAATAACTAGCATAAAATAATTATTATATGTAAAGAACTATAATAAATATATTTAGATGCTAAAATGCTTTCTCTTAATTTGCTCATTCTCTTTAATGCTCTTTATTACTTCATACTACTTGTTCTTTTTGGCTGAGTGAATAACCACTGTTGTCACTGAATTTGCACTTAAGAATTATAAGATTTTATGTTTTTTATTTTATCATAAAGCTACTTCCTTTCTTCTTTCTTTAATGCGTTCTTTCTCTGCTCACTACAAAAATATCTAGTTAACATCTCCACAAAATTACTTAGCTAATTGCTCCCACAATTTACTGATTCCATCATTCCCCCAAAACCCCATTCCTAGGGTATTTTCGGATGAGTCATAACTGAAGACTTCCTGATCCGGGTTTTGTTTTTCTGCGGCTGGTAACTTTGCTTGGGTCAAAGTTCAATGCTCGACGCGACGTCGCCCGGCACTTTTTGTGTTATTTTGTATAAAATTTTGCTTAAAACTGGCGTAAGTTTAATTTTTTCTTGCCCAACTTTAGAACAAAGTTTCCGCTTTCACTCCGCCTCTCTGTCGCTCTCTCTCTCCCTCTTTCTCTCGCTATCCAGCTGAAGTTAGGGGCGAAGGGGTATATATATATGTTTTTTTTTGGCACGCCTTAAAGTTTAGTTGCTGGCCGCCAGTGCCGCTGCCGCCATACGCAAAGTTCTTTGGGATTTTTCTTTTACAGTTACTTTTACCCAGTGTCAAGGTCATTGCGAAGTTTTGTTGTTATCGCAGTTGTTGTTGTTGTTGCAGCTGCTCATTAAATGCGTAGCAGAAACAAATCCGTAGAAGAAGAAACTTTTGCGAGAGAAGTATACCACGGATCAAGGTCACCAGAGGCATTATAACCCGATTCCCGCTCAGAACTTTTAGCGCCGCCATCAACTTTTACCAGCCACCCCCCCCTTCCGCCTCCTATTCCAGTTTGCAAAGGAAGCGGAATGAAGCTACGAAAAATACAAATATAGTTTAGGAAAGAGGTTGGTTTTAGTCTTTGTTTTTCTATATTCTTTAAATTTTAAATTACATTTTTATACCCTTGTGGGTAGTAATTAAGGTAAAATAATACTGTACGTATTACATTACTTACTGGGTTTTCCCAGTGCCACATGCTTTCAATTCAATTAATTTAAAGTTTTTAAAGGAAGCTTAAAATGCTCACTATTTAGCCATTAGAAATTATAATCAACTCTAACCTCAGGTTGCCCTGGTTAGTCCTCTTTTTAAAGCTGCGATTAGCCGCAAAAGAAAATAGAGGTTTCCTATTCCACTCAACAAGTTCAATTTTGGCCACCAAAAGCGACGGCAACATAATCAAGAGGAGATTATGTAATTAGTCTGCAGCTGATTGATGAGTCCTGGCAGCTGTGAGCCAGGCCGAAAGTGTCCTCTCGCCCGGCAGCAGCAAATCCGAAGGCAATCAGGGCTCGGGCCTTGTGATAAAATTTAAATATGGAGAAGGGCCTTCCGTCCTGCCAGCGTTCATTTTGCGGACGGTAAACAAACAAATAAAAACAAGATTTCCCCTTGGCCCTCGAGTCCTTGGTCCTCGTCCGGGCTCATCAGCGAAGGCATCAACCACCGAAAGGCGCTGATGATGAGCTGGGAGGGAGAGGGAGAGAGAGGGGAAGGATGGGCTGGGCCGGGCAGGTGGGGCGGCGGCGACGGCGGCTCATCCACTTGTCTGAAAATGTCACAAAGGACTCCCCGAGCCGGCTTTTGTGTCCGGTAAAACTTTATTAAGGATATGCAAATATCCTTAATTCGAAAATGATTTTTAATAGGATCGAATGGAATTAGTTTATTACTTTTAATGAATTTTTTATGTCGCCGCTGCCCCGCCGTGGCCAGAGACAGAGACCAGAGACCGGGGTCCTTCGTCCTGCCGTCCCTGCGTCCTAGCCGGCTTTTGTTGCGCATGAATATAATGGATTTCATTTGGCCGATTGGCTGGGGATATCCTCTAAAAGCCAATCACGTGGTTTTCACAGCAGAGAGCGCCGAAGGAAAGGACAAAAAATCCTTGAGGGAGCTCTGGCAAGGACAACTCTTGGGTCGAGCCGTGTCCAAGCAAGACTAATGGTCGGTCCCCACTTCACCACCCTTTCCCGTGCCTTCCCTTCCAGGCTAACTAATTTGCTTGCAGATGATTTATTGATTTAAGAGTCGGCCATACCCCTCACTCCCATTCACATTGGAAAATCCCTCGCATCTCTCTCGAAGGTCCTTTGTTTACTTTGCTATTTTTATTTCTCACTGGATATTTTTTTTTTGGAAGGCAGCTAATTGATTTTCTCTGCCAGCTAATTTCCATCCAAAAAGAGTTTTTCCCAAAGTCTCATACCCCCCCCCCCCAGCGTTTCCAAATCTCTCTCTCTCTGTGGTAATTAAATTTTTTGTCGTAAATCGAAGGTCTGTGACTTGGACTTTAAGTCCAATGATTTTAAACGGAAGGAAAATGCTTCGAAAGTCCCATTAGTTCTGCTTTTAACTGGTGAAGTACGAAGGGCGAGGCCTTGGCTTATGTTTAGGGAAAGTTATATTTTATTATAAGTAATTCTGAACTTGCTGAAGGTCTGGATCTTTCGTGAACGTTGTTGGAAAAATAGATATTCTAGTTTAAAAGGGTAATTTCATAACCAAGATCGTAAAATTCTCCATTAGCTTTCTTTTCAGTAGCTTTTCGAGAAGGCTATTGCTTGTACATGGCAGGCAAAACATGGAAGAGAAAGCGCCGAGGGACCCCTTTAAAAACGTAATTATTTAGGGTATTATTCCTAATTTGCATTAGTATATTAGTACCCTCTGTTTGAACCGTCGAGAGCCCCATTAATAACCATCCAGAAACCAATTTGCCATCGATTGTCTACGCCAATTCCATCAAAAGTTTCAATTTCCAAAGAACATTTTTGACTAATAAAAGGAGTGGAGCGCAAGTGGGGCACAGGGAGGAAGGAGGTGTGTAGCATGGAACATGGGAACGGGAAAAGGACCTGCTTTTAGTTGGCAGTCACAAATTGTTGGCTCATTTCGATAATGGCGGAAAGCTTGGGCTATTTTGTTGATTTTCCAAAATTCATTTGAAGAAATTACAAAATTTATTATGCCCCCGAAGCTGAAGCGAAATTTGTCAAGCTGGCCAAGTCCCCGGGTCCTTGTTGTTGTTGTTGCCAAGCAAATGCCGCTGTCCGCAAAAACCCAAACACGTATTTTCAATTATTTCCGTGCCAACGTCAACGTTGAGGTAGACACGACGGCCACGTCCGGGGTAGACCTCCCCTTGCTCGTACCCCATCCAATCTTATTTGGATTTCCATGTTGCAGTTGCCCTCGGTGTCCCGTGTCCGGAGTCCGGACTTTCCTGATATCGATGAAATGGTCGAAGGCAAAGTCCGGACTGGCTTATGGAAAATTTCGTATGCAAGACATATTTGGCCAAGAAACAAAAGCCAACAAGCCATATTCTTAGCCTTCTTACACGGCGAACAACGGGGTTTACTTGTCATAGATCTCTGGATAATGTTTACTTTAAAAAGGTAATTTTGAAAGCTTTGAAAGCTCTCTACGGAAAATAGATTTTAATATTGCGAATATTAGCCTGTTTGCCAGAAATTTATAACCTTGTGTCTCTCTGTGCATCTTTCTTCCATTTTATCACCTTCAACGCAGCGTTGTCCCGGGCCATGTCATCGTCTTGTCATCTTGGCCAGAATTTAGTCATTGCAATCTACTTAATCATTTTTGAGGGAAGCCAGGGAAGAGTCGAGTCTCGTGAAGCCCAGAGTTCCGTGTGGCATTCGTAATTTTGCAGTAACTGCAGGGAGGAAAGAGAAGGAGCAGGACAGTTGGCCGTGTCCCGGGTCCGGGCAAAATTCCTTAATTGTTCCGGTTAGCCGCACAATCCATTCTGTGCATTTTACATTTTAACCTCAGCATCTACGGCGACAGGAGTCCTCCAGGTGCCACTGACACTACTCCTTCCGTCCGTGGCGGGGCAAAGGTAAACCACAGAAATACAAATCAAATTTTGTTGTGCGGCCGCCTTCCAGCGACTCCCGAGCTCCATTTCGGGCTTATGCTCCTCCTCCATGCTCCACTACTTCTCCTGCTCCTTCTCCTTGTCCTGGTCGTTGTCCTGGAGCTGTTGCTAGTTGCTGTGGCTTTTTTGAAACCCATCCATGCACTGTCGCTGAGGGGTATCAAGGCTAGACTTAATCATAATATAAAGCCAAAGTGATTTTTAATATTTAAAATGAATAAAAAAATATATTTTACACCCGAAGAACTATTTCAAAAGTTCCAATTCTAAGCTGGATTAATTTATTCGAGTGTTCTTCACATTAACTTATACCCTCCTCAGTTTTTAAGGTACCCAGGACTTCGACTTGCCCCTTCACTTCGGGTTACCATTTATTTTCGGCTGCAGATTGCATGCATATGTAAGCCCTGGCCCCTTCTGCGGTTGTCTGTAATATTTTGTACAGAATATGTATGTTTTTGGAGACTTATATTTGGCTGATCGGGTGGCGGGCACCAGGACAGGTGTGTGTGTGTGTGTGTGTGGAAACAACCTGTGCCCTGTGTGTGTCCCCGCAAGCAAACCGAAGCAAAGAACTGACAGCGACTGACTAACGCACTGACAGCTGCCACCCGCAGATCCCCGGGGGTTTTCCGGGGTTTTTCGTGGGGCTTTCTGTGGGGGAAACTAAAATGGAAGGAGTTTCACCCATCGACAGCGCGGCTATAAAACCTCAACCTTAATTGTGCGGCGCGCATTCGGCGGTTAGTTTTACGCAATTCAATTTGGGCTGCAAGTGCTACGCAATCCCCAGAAATTTATGCAAGACGACAGCCAACCCAGAGCTGGGCTGTGCTCTCTTAAAGCACTCTTAAGTGCTTACCTATAGGTTAAAGCGCTTGTTTTAGTCATATTTAAAGGAGGGCCACTGAGAGAAACCAGTTTGAAGTGAATTTCCTTCGAAATCTCGTTGAAAGGTTTAAAAAATATACATACTCTTGTTTTCTTTCTTTCTTTTAATGCCTGCAATGTACTCGTTAAAAAACCAACGAGATATTGAAACTATGAAAGGCAATTTTGAGTAAAGTTTCATCATTTTCCGTCAAGTGCTTCTCCAAGGGCGCTCTATTTTCCCATTCCAACGGCTGAGAGCCCGCTCAGCCCTTTCTTTTCTCTCATTTGGCCGACGGCAATTGAAAATGTAGCCAGTGCCAGGAACTGGCCAGCAGTTTGCGAGAAGAAAAAGGTCAGATAACTGGAAAATATTATTAAAAACGAGTGAAAAGACGCCGAGACGGAGAGACTGGAGACTGGAAGCTGACGCTGAGGCGCCAATTTAGATTGGGTTCGAGTGGGACGCGGGATGGGGACTCGGGTTGATCCCTCAGGAGTTTTGCTGGGAGTTGGGCCAGGACCAGGACCAGGACCGGACTTGGCCTGGCCTATCCGCAAATGAATTAAATTTCAGTTTTATTATTAAATTAACTTGGCATGAACACCTAAAGATCCAACAACAGAAAATTGTAACCCCATCAGAGCGGCCGGAAGTGGGCGGCCCTGCAGGCCGAAGGACACTGCCGGGGCTGGTCTTGGGATTTTAGATGTTGAGAGGATGGTGTGGAAATGAATTTCCCCGAACTGAGAACGAACACTGGCTCGCTCAGCTGTAAAGTGGAATGAAATGTAAATTTTTAATAAGCGTTTTCGCTAATGGCTATTTAAAACTTCGAATTCCCTCCTGCATCGGAGACCCCGCTCTCGCCCCGAGGGGGTTGCTTGGACGGAATCGACAGTTGCACGGAAAGAAAACAGAGTCCCTTACGTTGAATGGAAGATTTGTTTAATATATACCAACATATTTATGAATTGCTGAAGTCTTTTAAAAATTTTGAACATATCGTAAGGTTTTACAAATTGCGACTTTGTATATAGAAATATATTTATTTTTTGTAGCTTAAGTTAACAATTAAAGTATCGTATTTTATTTAAAAAATATATACAAATTACCGATATAAAATTGATAAAGTTGAAATATAGCCAAATTAACGCTGATTCCTCATATGAAAGCCTACGAAATGCGTTCAATTAGCGCAAACTGCATATTGATTTTCATTTTTAAGTTCTTTATTTCGATATTAATAGCAATCGAAACGCTTTTGATTATTTCTCATCCTTGTTTCCGTGTAATTCCGAGTTGGCTGAACATTTTTGGTAGCCAAGCAGAACTATAAGAAAGCAATTTTCTCATTTGCGTTCAGTTTGCTCAATTGAAAAACTGTTGAAATCATATCGGGGGAGGATACTGGTGGGGCGTTGAGTTCAGGCAAGGGTTGCAGGCAGGCAGGCCATCCTGCAGGATCCTCTGTCTAACAAATGGGTGCAAACAATAAGCGACTCAACAACCCATTCAGCGAGTGCAATTCTGTGAGATGAGGGTGTCGGAAATATGAAATATGAATGGACATAGCCATGGAGAGAGCCAAATAGTTTCAGAAAATACTTTGGGATTTTAATGGATGTATATATATATGTATATATGTATATGAGAATGATAGGTTTTAGAATTGTATTGTAGGAATGCTGAAATCTGGAAAAACACCTTAAATTTATTTACTGATATTCCTTAGCTTCCTTAGTACATTTAAAACTTCTATTTCGATTCTATTTTTTGGCCAATTTTTGAGAATTTTTACGATGTGAGCCCTTTAATTTTTTTTCGTCTCAAAAATCGCGAACTCCTTCAGTGGTTTTTTGATCGTAACTTGGCTTAAACTCAACCGATTTCAGTCTGGTTTGGTTTTTTCTTCTTGGTTTTTAATGGAGAACTTTTCTGCATTAAAAACTCTATTTATAATTTTTGGCCAATTTTTCACAATTTTGTCGATGTAACCCCTTAAATTTATTTATAAAAATTTTTCTCAAAAATCGCGAACTTCTTCAGTGGTTTTTTGATCGTAACTCGGCTTAAACTCAACCGATTTCAGTCTGGTTTGGTTTTTTCTTCTTGGTTTTTAATGGAGAACATTTCTGCATTTAAAACTGGGTTTATAATTTTTTGGCCAATTTTTGAGAATTTTGACGATGTAACCCCTTAAATTTTTTTATAAAAATTTTTCTCAAAAATCGCGTACTTCTTCAGTGGTTTTTTGATCGTAACTCGGCTTAAACTCAACCGATTTCAGTCTGGTTTGGTTTTTTCTTCTTAGTTTTTAATGAAGAACTTTTCTGCATTCAAAACTCCATTTGTATTTTTTTGGGAAATTTGTTAGAATT
>VNJV01005917.1:0-37213 GCA_008042635.1 Drosophila nikananu | reverse complement strand
CTTCTTACTTACTGCAAGGGTATTTAAACTTCGGCATGCCGAAGTTAGCTTCCTTTCTTGTTATTTATTGTAGTAGAAGGTATGGAGCCACTTCAGAGATATTTATTATTCTTTGTAAGTTATAATTCATATAAAAAACTAACTCTATTTTAAATAAATCACAACCTTTTGCTTTTAATTTTAAAGTAGAATTAGGAATTTGTATTGTTGCCTACGCTGACTAGAAAATGATTAATAGCAAACATTTGTGTACATATATTTTTGTATTTACTCACAAGTCGTGTGCACAATTATCTCTACTCCATAACAACTAAGTATTATAATAAGGCGATTAGATTACAGACTGATTTATAGCACACAATCAATAACTAATTAATAAGTTAATACAAACCAAGAGAAAGAAATTAATTAAATCATTCGGAAAGGAAGGCATGTCCTTTTTTCAATATTTTCCAAGTTCACTCATTAAAGTGGACTTCAAATATTCTGACTCTTGATGAAAAGACTCAGTGCACTCAACCCGGGAACAATTTGTTAATGAAAAATAGCGAATAATTTCGCTTGATGCTGTATTCTTGGTCCTGTCAGCCTTGCCAGCGAAAAACAGGGACAGGAAAAACAAAGGACAGGAGACAAGAAGACTTTTCATTAAAATTGCACAGCCAGGGGTGTATATATGTATAGGGATTTCTAGGCAGGAGTTGGGTAGAGGTAAAGGATTATTTATTATGGGGAAACCGGCGGAAGCTGTCGGCGCAGCTGCCTTTCACTGGCTGCAAATGGCAATGCAATAAAACGAAATTAAATTGCTATTTTGCATACATATTATGTGTGTCCCGCATGTCCTGGACACGCACACACTCTACACAGTAGAGGGCTTCATATTCATAGTTGTCTGGATGGCTGAGCGACGAACAATAACCGAAAATATCCCGAATCCTTTGACAACATCTGGCCTCCAACAAATAGTTTTTAACCCCCACCCGCCCATATCATTCAGAATGTAACCTCAACCCTTTTGTAATTGCTTGAATGCTTTTATTAAAATGCATAAATTAATAGAATTTTGGGCCAAAGACGACACCTTTTTATGGCCGCCATTTAGGGCATGTGTGGAATCGTTTTTGGGGTAACCAGTTTTCGAGCAAAATCCTCATAATTTGTGCGATGGCTTATGGCCAAACAATTACAAACGACGAAGTTAAGATCCTTGCCAAATACACCACAAATGACCACAATTAGACACCCTCCGCGAATGAGGTGAACAATGTGCACTGAGAAAGAATATATACTATTCACACAAAAAATATTTATTATTAAAAATTTTGGATATTTTTCATACTTTGTACAGAAAAATTCCATGGCATACTTAGAATATTTTTTTATTACGTTAAAATAAAAATATAGGATAATCTTCTTCTGAATATATATTAATAAAATATGTCAATTATTTATTTTTATATAGGACCATTTATATATTTAAAATCTAAATAAAAAGATCTTAGATTTAATACTAAAATATCTTATTTTCTTTCCCTATTTTTCTCTTTGTGCTCATCACATAAAGAGAATCATTGAGGCTGCTTTCATCCTCAAATCAGGGCAATTAATATTAAGTGGATTATTATTTAATGACCACAGCACGCACTCGGAGACACTGGACCGCTTGAAAAGACGGACCCCACCACCCCATATATGATATCAACTCCAATCTCATTCCGTCCTAACTGTTATGATCCCGAAGAGAGGAGTTTTCCCTTATGGCCGTCATATTCTAATTACATCAGAGCACGCAGTTATTACATGGATTCGCCTTTCGTTGCAGATACGGATTCTGCGATTTGATGACCCCTGACCCCATCCCGTTGAGTAGTTTCAGGCGGCATTAAAATGGCAAATTGACGTTCATTTCACGTGCTAGTGGACCGTATCCCGGATGTTTGGCTAAATGTGCAGAGTCCTCATTGAATGGGCGTCGCTAATTGATAAATTGCCCAGATGCGTGGCTTGGATCCATAGAGACGGTGGAGCCACTTATAATAAATTGAAGTATACATTCATAAGTAACATACGAATGTGTGTATTAATATTTCTTTAGAATTTGAAAGCTAGGTGTTGGATAGTAGTTTTTCATGTAAAAGTGAGCTCTCTTTTAAAGTAAGAAAATATATATGTTTATTAGCTATTTAATTGTTGTTTTTCTGATAACCAATTATGTACTTAGACAATACATCTATATATAAATAAAAGTACTTGTATAAGCTCTTTAATAAATTATAATTCTTTGCTCAATATTAGTTCAGGAAAAATACAACTCCGATGAAAATATGTGTATGACAAAAATATTAGGCTTGTTCTAATAAAATAATTCACAAATTAAGATGTTTAAATGCAAAGATTTCCAAAGATAATTAATAAGACTGTTTTATTTAAGAAATTTTAGTATTATTTTAAAGTACCCTTCATTTTGAAATATTACCACCAAGAACAATATATGAAAACTTTTACGATTTTGTTGATTATATATGGATTTGTAATAACGATTTTTTCTTTAAATAAGTAAATCCATTATATTTTTGTTTTTTTAGCAAATATAAAAATAAGAAGTCCCCTTTTATAATGCATACACAAAATTGATAAGGAAAATGCGATGCATATTCAGGCGACAATAAAAAACATCTGAAAAGTGAGAGATTGCCCTGCGTTGCGTAACAATGTGACACTGGGACTGCGACTTGGATGTCCACGTCATCGGATGTTGCCCTGACTTAGTCAGCAGGCGTCTAAGATGGCGTCCAGACCCCACTCAGCCGGAACTGCTCCGGACGAGGCAGAAAAAGCCGTGTGCAGCAGACAGCGATAAGCTTGGTCTGGGAGAAGGCACGATTCCATTCATGACGTGGAATCTCTCTGTTAGAGTAGCAACTTGTTCAGGAAAAATTGCTTTCTATTATCTTCTTGGGGAGCGTGTCATCGATAAGATTGCCGGACTCCTTTAAGCTTCGACGATCCCCTCCAGAGATTACTTTGTGGTCTCAATGATTTCACATTCTCCGAGATCGATTAGAGTTGTCAATTGAAAAGAAAGCAATGTTATCTATATGGAAAATGAGGTATGAAAAAAGATTCAAAAAGAAAACTTTATAAAAAAAATTTTTAATTGTAATATTTATAAAAAAAATTAGAAGCTTGCGATTCAGAAAGGGAATATGTGTTCTTTGGCATCTTAAAAATGAACTTTCTTCTATAAGAAAAAGAAAAATTCTTAAAATCTTGAAAATCTTAAAAAACAGTACAAATATTTTTATTTGGTTATATTTCCATATTTTTATTATTTTGAAGTCATTGTCTTAAAAATTACTTAGTTAAATATTCGGTTAGAGGAATTTGTGATCATATTTATTTATTATCAAAGAATCAAAGACAATTATTTGACAATTTACGAGCTATTTAGGTTCGCCTCTAACTTATAACATACAACTATTTTTCTTATCAACCTCTCACAGTAGTTTTCATTTCTTCAAAATGTGTTTAAAAACAACCCTCCTAAATCTTTTAAAACCCAATCCCTAAAACCAACTAAAAGAACCCTCTGGAACAATTAAACACACTCGTTTTGAGATAGTTTTGGGTAGTTTTTAAGGAATTTCTGCGATTGTAAGCGGCATTGTTCTGGATGGCATTCGTATCCAAAGTACACTGCCAGCTGGGTGCTATCAGCATTCAAAGAAGAAAAAACAGCAAACAGACGCCCCACAATGAGGACCGCCAGAGCCCGCAGAGATCCAGTTCCGTGCTGAAAAACCAAAGCCAACCTTATCGAAGAGGCACAAACAATCTGCTGTTTTCCTAGTTGATATTTAGTCACTTTGTTGTGTCTGTTTATTTGTTCACGCGGTAAAGTACATGGCTAAAGATACATTTGCTGGGGCGAACTTGCTAACTTATTTATGATAACATTATCACAATCTCTGGTGTGCTGCTGTTAAATCAAGGTGAGCTCCGGAGGGGTGTATGTGGTAAATCATTCATTTGGCTGCTTTGATAATGCTGGGTGCTGCACTGCGATTTATTGGGGAACAAACCAAGGAAACAATTAATTTATAAACGATCGCAAGTACGCGATATCCGCGGGATGATGAGAGCAAATTTTAGAAAAGGAGGGAAAGGGAATATATTATATGAGGGAGGAGAGAGTGCCTCGACTGCTTTACTGCTTCTGCAGGTACTCGTCGAACAGGTAGACGGACAGGGACGGGTCCGACACCTTCATCAGCTTGGCCAGGTCGTTGGCATATCCGGAAAGGGTGCGCACGGAATCAGCCTGCTTGCCCAGGAAGTTCTCCTCCATGTAGTGAGCCAGCTCGGGATCATGCTCGCCGCGGGCCTGGTGGGTGGCACGGGTGTGGACGTGGGTGGCTCCAACAGCCAATTGCTTCTCGTTATCCAGAGCCAAAGCCAGGGAGTGCAGTTCATCGACCTCCAGAGTGGGTCGCTTGGTGAGCACGGAGGCCGGAGACTCGTGGCGGGTGTTGAAGTCCACAATGCCGCCGCGCTTGGTGATCTGCTTGATCAAAGCAATGCTGTCCTCGAAGGAGCGGTCGGACAATCCCTGGTACAGCTTCTGGAAGCCGGGGCGGTTCTTCTGGTACGAGTTGAAGTGGGTGGCCAGGAGCAGGTAGTCGTAGGACTTGGTCAACTGGGAGTTGATGTAGGCCTGGACCTCGGGCTCCACATGTTCAATGCCGGCAAAACGGGCATTACAGATGGAGTTGGCTATAGGAAAAAACATACAAAATAATCGACATTACAATCTTTAATCTAAAAGCGGGGGAAAACCACATTTGAAGGTTGTTTTTGTGTAAGCGAGTTTTTGTGGGTCATTTTTACAATCTTGTAACGTAATAAAAAAATGAAACTGGTAAGGGAATGTTCTAGTAATTATTTAAAAAACTAAAATATTTATTGTTGTTTGGGATCTACAAAATCTTTTAGGAAGAATATTAAAAACCAAAATATATATTTTTTAAAAGTGCATATAAAAAGAACAGTACTACAGAACTACTTTCAGGAACTGTATTTATTTATAAGAAATTCCATCACTATATCTGCATTTTTCACTTACTTTTGCCTGTGAAAAAGCCCGTGAGCGCTTGTTTTTATTATTGAACAAAGATACAAAAACAACAACGCATAAACACAATTTAAATTCTCTTCACACATGCTCTCTTTCAGTGCGAGCGCACTTTGTACTCACCGGAGAAGGTCGACGAAGAGCAGGCGGTAACCACGTTATTCTGGCAGTACTCTTCGTTTGCCAAGGCAAGAGAGCCGAGGCTCGCAATAAGAGCGAGTGCGACGAACAATTTCATATTGATTGATTTACTGTAAAATCGGAACACAAAACGAAATTCAAATTAGTTTCACAATATTCTATAACAATTGACAAAGGCAAGAACAGCCACTTTTGTTTTTATTTAGTGTGGAAATTTCCCTTTTGCGTCGCAGGGTTTTCTTGAATTTTCTGTGTGTCTCTCTCTGTTTTTTCTTGTCAACAAAACCACCACCAACGCAATGTTTTTGTTTTTCACTGTTTTTCTGCGTACTAGTCTATTTTCTAGGAACTTCTTTCTAAGTTTCCTGTACTCCGCACCGCCTAACTACCTAGTAACTAACTAAACTCACTTTAATTGTCTGCAACGAGCTAAGACTTCGCTTTGTGCTGCTTTTGAGTGTGCTGCTTGTTTGAATTCAAAAAATCAACTGCTGTTTATAGCGCCGCGTTCGTCTCTTTCTATGCGATCGATACGGCTTGTGTGAGTGTGCGTGTGGCGGAGAGAGTGCCTGGGCATTTTGCGCTCAGCTCAGTGGGGATTTTGTTGTCTTTCAAACATGGCTCTTGCAATATGGCCGCTGTGCTGTTGTTTTTGTAGCTCCAGTGGAATTGTGACTCACGGCAGGGTTGTCAGCGTGTGCAAAAAATGGCCCCCGGACTCTGAAATGCACTTTGCGTGAGCGTGTGCTTCAAGGGCTTTCTTAAGATACTTATCAAATGAAGAGGGAGATCTAGTTGTTTGTTTTGTTTCAGGATACAAAAACAACACTTTGCAATAAATGATTCCTTATTGGGGCGTGCACAATAGTCTACAAATGTATTGCAAGGTCAAGAAATATTTCGGAATTGTAAGATTTAAGTAAGTGAAAGTTAGTAAGCAATATATTCCATGATTTATAACATAATTTATTGTCTCGATTTCACCAAATCATACAACTATTATGTAACTGAATAGTTTTTTCCAACTCTTATTCCCCTTATCAAGTGTCAGTTTTAGTGACACCTGCAAAGCGGCGTCGCCATATTTAGTAGTTATCAAGCATAACTGATTGATCCCCCGCCGAACGTGACAAATCAAAACGGCAGAAAAAGAATTAAATTGTCAAGTAGAAATCAAAGGCAAATTAAACCGCCTGGCAACCCATGACGTGTTGCTCTCGGCCTTTAGCTCTCCCTCACACAACCAAAACAAAAACAAAGAACAGCTGACGCAGTGCGAGAAGAGCGGCCATATTGCATTTGGAGGAATTATCTGACTCGGAAACCCGACTTTCCTTAGTGGAACAGCCCCACATTGAGGACGTGTGTATTAAATTAACGCGTCTATCATAGGGAATATTCAATTATCAGCCATTTAACCACACAAAGAATCGACGACATGTTGGAAAGATAACAGCACTCTCCCACTCACTCACGCCACACACACAGGCGGGCAGGCGTACGAGAGCGAGAGCGAGCGTTTAAAAGTGTTTTGTGCGCCGCTTTTTCCCACATTCGAGTTCCACATAACGAACAAAGCACTAGCAATCGCTCCTATCCGAGAAGATTACGCTGTCAAGAAGGTACTGGAAGCCATTAGGAATCCGCATTCAGAATAATCCCAATCAAAGCCCATCAAATTTGAAGCAGGCGTCGCCTTCTGCGCCAGTGTGTGTAAAGGCAGCTAAATTCGATAAAGAGAGGCCTATTTAACATTGTCTCCCACAACGAGTCGCCTCATTCTCATTTGTTCGTGCACCAAAGCAAAACAACTCAAGTGAAAAATTTGTTCTGTGATTTTGTGTAAAGACTTCCAACTTCCGACGAACAAAGATGGTGAAATTAATCGCTAGCCTGTTCCTGCTGGCCGTGGTGGCCCAGGCCTACGGAGACTTCAAGTGTGAGTACTATTATTAACCGAATTTACAAGTTCCAAACAAAACAAAGGCAGGTCAGCGGAAAAAAACAAAATACATTTCGACGCAATACGCAAAGAGCTAGAAACGCAGTTGTAAAGTGAGAGACCAGTTGAAGAAGAGAGCATGCGCCGCTCTTAAGTTCTCTTTGGTGCTCGGGCCAAACCTGAAATTTCACAAGTTGTTATTAAAATAAGCTCACTCATTTGCTTCCGTTACGCGTTTGGGGAAATGAAAACCAGTTTTTATTAATCAATTTCCATAAATCAAATATTACGCGAATTTTACTTTCATTTCGATAAGCAACAGTCCCTTGTTGTTGTCACATTACCAAGTCCGATTCAAGCTCTTTGCACACGGCTTGAACTGTGCGAAAGAGAGTGCCTGCTTTTGCACACGGCACAAAACCCAAACAAATGCCGTTACTATGGCGGCGAGAGAGCTGCGCACGGTACCAAAACTGCAGTGAGACAGAGAGCAGGAGAGTGAGTAACTGCAGTTTGCACACGTTCTGCTTGTTCGAGAATAACGGTATTTCAAGCGCGATTTCAAAGGTTTATGCAATACCTCCCTTTCTTAAACAATCCCCCCCCCTTCCCGCAGCCGATCAAAAAAGCAAAAGTGTGGTGAGAGAGATACAGAACGAGGGCGCAAAGCAAAGGCAAAAAGCAAACCAAAACCATGGCGAAGGTCAAGATCAGGGGTGCAAAGGTTTTTAAAGCAACGGAACTTCCACAAGTTGTGGTTTTCGAAGTCGAATTTTTTGCAACTTGAAACTAGTTTTGGGATTTCTCAAAATTTTGAGATACAAAGAAAAATAAGTTTTGGGTTATCAAAAATCGACTTATCTATTAATTCTACCAGTGACTAAACAACCCTTTTTCGTAATCCCATACAGGCTCCTTGGAGGTGCCCGAGATCACGAAGGATTGGATTGACATGAAGGATGCCTGCATCAAAGGAATGCGCCATCAGATCCAGGAGGAGATCAATGCCTCCTACCAGTACTTGGCCATGGGCGCCTACTTCTCCCGCGACACCGTCAACCGCCCCGGATTCGCTGAGCACTTCTTCAAGGCCGCCAAGGAGGAGCGCGAGCACGGCTCCAAGCTGGTTGAGTACCTGTCCATGCGTGGCCAGCTGACCGAGGGAGTGAGCGATCTGATCACTGTGCCGGTAAGTTTATTGATCCCCTGAAATTGTGAATCGCAGCAAGCTAATTCCGGTGAATCTCCCTTGCGCAGACTGTGCCCAAGCAGGAGTGGACCGATGGCGCCAACGCTCTGCAGGATGCTCTCGATCTGGAGATCAAGGTGACCAAGTCTATCCGCAAGCTGATCCAGACCTGCGAGAGCAAGCCCTACAACCACTACCACCTGGTGGACTACCTCACCGGCGTCTACCTGGAGGAGCAGCTCCACGGACAGCGCGAACTGGCCGGCAAGCTCACCACCCTCAAGAAGATGCTGTCCTCGCACGGCGAGCTCGGCGAATTCCTGTTCGACAAGAACTTGTAAGAAGGATCTGGAGGAGTCGAGGGAGCAGTCTCAGTCACGCTTCAAAATTATCAGCCAGTCGACATCAAATAATGTTCTGTTATCTGTTATCCGAGTAAGCCTTCCCCGAGGGTCCGTCAGTATAAATCACCACCACGTTGAAAAGCCGCGGTTTCGCACTCTTTGACTGGCCAATAAATTATCCGTTCGATTGCGAGCCAAAAAAAAAACCAGCACATCAAAATTCCACGTCTGTTCTCTCTAGTTTCTTATCGTCGCGCGGAAAACTATATTAAGTTCTTCAAGTTGTGATTCCTCGGGAGGGGGCTCAGCATTATGCAATCGTCGAGATTACGCCTAGTTTTAAGCGGCGCCCACGGAGGCATCATATATGCATAGGGAGACACTCAAGCACAACCCATACAATACATCCAAATATCTCTATATTTTTCTGTCAATTAGGCGAGCTAAATCTTACATAAATAAAGAATACTTATAAACTATAAAATACTGTTTTTTTTTATATTGGCGGGGTTTTCCTTCTTTCAGATGGGATGGATGAGTTTACTTTTCAAGGAACTTGATGATAATAGCCAATGTGTGCGTTACTTTTGGCTAACCATTAAAAAATGTACTTTTCGAGAGTTATCTAATCAATTTGTAAGGTTATCAATGAATTTGATACTGATACTCTCAGGGAACAGACATTGTAGAGAAGGGTAATATTGGAATCTAATCTGATTGTACTGTCATAATTAATTTTGATTTAAAAGATTTGATTTGAAAATATAACAAATGTAAAAATAGTTCCGTCCATCCTGATTTTCATACCCTTGCAGTATACTAATTTTATTCAGAAGTTTGTTACTCAATGCGAGGTTTAAAAAAATAAAAACCCAAAAAAAAACACAAGTTAGGTTCTTTTAAAATTATTTATTAATTATTATCAAAAAATAAAATTAAAATATTTGACTTAATTAGGAAAATGAGGTGCAAGCTAGCTCAGATAATTATTAAATCGTATTTCCAGTCCAGGTTGAAAACTGGAAGTTTTTTGGAACTGGAATGCGCCTTCTATTATCGGAGAGCGACCTCTCTCGGTGGCCGTTGGAAATCATTTCATCAAACGAAACAAAAACATCTCCACGCTTAGAGATCGCGGCGAACAAAAAAATCGAAAAGTAAGGAAAAAAAAATAACGCGGAAAAGTGCGGAAAATCTTTTAAAAGTGTTAGTGTTGTGCTAAAATAAGTGTGTTTTATTTGGTCTGGGCATTTTTTTGTTTTTTTATATGTGCAATGAAAATAAAGAAAGATTAAATGTAAAGGCGTACAACACATTCCATTCCCTCTTGTATTCTTTCTTTCGGAAAAAAATGTGTGGCTGTCAAATGCGGAAAAAGGGGAGACATATGGCCGAAGCTGGTGAATTAAATTAGAAGGTTATTATTATTATTATTTAATTTCGTTTTATGTGTTTTGCCAACTAATACACAAATTCGCCGTTGGGATCTCAGCAACAATGTAACAGTTGAGTGAGCAAAGCTATTTTCCTTTTTTCTTTCTTCTTATCATCGTCCTCTGTCTTTGCGTGCTCCTTTTTGCTTCTTTCTGCCGCTTCTAAGTACCGTTACTGGGTTGTTCTCTCTCTTGAAAGTGGAACAAAAGAGCGCGAGAGCCACTTAAAGAGTACGATCCTCTCTTGTTTTGATTAAAAAGATTAAATATTAAAATATAAAAATGCAAAAACAAGTATTGCTTTATTTGAAACAGGTAAGGGTTTGAGCAAATAGATTTCGACATAAAACAGAACTAAAATCAATACAAGTGGGTGCTATCGGATATCAATTTGTCTCTTGGGATTTCCCGAAAGAGCAGATTTTATGATACCGATAATCAATTGATGTATTTTGTACTTAAGATCTACTGAGGGCTAATTTTTGCTTTCTCTTCCTGGGAAGTCCGCTTTAAGTAATCCCCCTCTGTTAGCCGATTAACCCTTTATTGTCCCATGACAATTCACTTGATGAGCCGTATCTGGGATCACGTCCCGGCTGTCCATCAGTGGACAGTGTCTAATGGTTCGTTCGCATCGCATATTCCGTTTGATAAACTTGAGCATCTTCGTAGCAAGTCCCATTATTGACCCTTTCATGTAGCCACCTCGCACTAACCCCTTATGTTCCTGAGACCTTTACTCCGCTTCCAGCTTAATCTGATTTGAAAACACAAAAAGCCAACCATGAAGAGGAAGTAAGGTGGTGATGGAAAATGCACAGGGGAAAATATTTTGTAGGTAATTTTGTAGGTATATTTATTTAGAATATTATGGAGAAAGCTTGGAAAACAAGATTTTTCAGTTTTTCTTTAGAATAGAATTAAAAACAAAAAACTGTGTTATGTTCCGGGATAGGTTACACATTCTTTTTCCAGTGTAATATTCGCAGATGGACTACACCAACTGCAAAGAATAATTCATAAGTCACTTGTAAAAGTGTCCACAACCACCCACTCCATCCTCTCTCTCATCCCTGCCCGAGGCTAATGTGGGCAGGCTTCACCCTTTCGCTGCGCCGGCCATGTCCATGTCCATGTCGATTTCAGTGATTGACAGGACATGCCATGCATTGAATTATGATAAATTGTGGCAACTGTCAAATGGCTACGCCGGAGGTTTCCTGCCCTCCATCCTGATTTTGCCACCGGAGCGTGACCAGAGTGAATGGGTTAGTGACTGGCATTTTAAACAATTTCATAAGCTAATATTTGAGCAGATGTCCTTGTTGGTTGCGGGTTTAAAATTGCATCTATCCGCTTCGACAATGGGTCGCAAATTTTTTGATAGACGCCGCAAACATTTAAGCGCAATTCGTTCAACGACTGACCAGGGGCGGGGACGCTTTTTTTATTCGCAAAGGAAGGGAGTCTGTGGGTGGGTGTGGTGTGTGCGGCATACAAATGGACCATGACACTCGGACCGACCGACTATCAATCTTGGGCAGTTTTGCCTCGAAAACTTTTGTTCATGCCCCTCGACCAATTTGCCAATGATTTTTATTGCATTTTTTTGGGAATATTTCTGCTGTTCTTTTTTGCGCGGTAGAGTATCCTGTAATTTTGTCAAGGGAGAAGTATTTGTGTTTCTTGCTGGGTACTTTATTTAGAAGCTTTCAATGTAGTGAAGGAGTCATTTCCGACCCCATAAATCATAAATATTCTTGATCAGAATGAAAAGACGAGTCGGTCTAACCTCGCAGTAAAAAAAAAAAAATTTTTTTTTTAATTTTTTTAAGGGATTTCAATGTTAAAATGATCAAAAATTAAAAAAAAAAATTAATTTTAAAAAATTTTAAATTGTGTATGATGATATGTTAACCTTGTAAAAACTAGCTTTTAGAAGTGAATTTAAAGCATTTTTGGCTTAGCTATGAACTTTTTAAGCTTTGATTTCGAATACTGAAAATTTCGAATGGATAATAAAGAATTTTTGACAAATAATCGATTTCCTATAGCAAACTGCAAGGGTATACAAATATCGCCTTACTTTCTTGTTTATACTTATTTCTAGCTTGCAATTTTTATTTAGAAGCTTTTAAATCCTATATTTACTGGGTACCTCTTAGTCGAAATCCTCATCTAAATTCCTAGTCCCTGTTGTGTTAGTTTGTATTTTGGAATAGGTAAAGATAACCAGCTATTTGGTATTGAAATATTCGGGGTAGAGACGTGCAAGTGATTCATCCTGCGCATACATATCTCACAGATAAAAGTTCCTGCACGCTTATCTCGCTGACAGTTGTCCTGCTCCTCGTTCGTTGACAAATTCGCAACGCCGGGAAAGCAGAATAGGCATGAAAATGGAAATGAGAAATGTCAGCTTTGGGATCCTCCAGCTAACCGAACTAAACCCAACTGAACTGAAATGAGCTGAGGTACCAAACTGGTTTTGACTTCAAGTGGCGGCAGCAGGACGAAGCGCCGCAGGACATTTGCCGCCTGCCGTCGCGACGGGTGATGATTTATATCTGTATAGTTCCTTTGTCTTTCCATTCTCCGCTTATTTTCCACTTTCTCCGCGTGTTTACCGTTCTCACCATAAATCTCTGGGCGCCCATTGAGAAGTGACAGGCATAGCCCCCGGGAAATCCTTTCGAACTGGTTGCTAGAGGAGAGATCAGGAACGAGGATCAAAGGGTTAATTTATGATTATTATTTTATACAATTTTCACTATTAATATATGATTCTAAAGTTCAGAGAATATTATACAACAATAACCCCTTTAAGATCTTAGAATTTCCCCACTTAATAAGGAGAACATCCTGGCCAATGCCTGAACTCATTGATTATGTTTGGCCAACTCCTAAGCTAAAGTTGGAGTTCAACATCTGAGGTCCTTGCACTTTCCATGGTTGGCAAAAGCAAACATGAGCCATCCTTTACCTGCTCCTATCCTTCGTTTTGGCCTCACTTTCCCCAACTCTCGCTCTCGATGAAGTTGTACTATCTATCTGCTATATGTACGCCACTTGAGGCTGCATCAAGCAAATGATTAAAATTCAACAAACATCGAGCAGGAAGATTCCGAGGAGCAACCAACCGAAGAACCATTGTCGCTCTAGGATTTCCATCTTTGGCTTGCAGCGTTATTGAAATGTCTTAGCAGCTGTCCAAACATGCTCCACTCCACACACTCCCGCCCATCCGATCCTTACAGGTCCTGTGGAGCAGAAATAGGGGTGGGGAAAAAAGGATTCTGCTGATTTAGCATATTGACTCCTTGCCAAGGAGCGAACTTATACAAGATTTATGCGCCCGACGCACGCCAGGCGACAGTCGAGATAAAAGGATTCGTATAACTCACGCCCAGGACGAAGAGGATGGCCACACAGGGAGAAAATATATAGAGTAAATGGATATATATTGTTACATTTTTTAAGTGGTTTTAAATTACACCTACCTTAGATTTATTTATATTTTTTAAATATTTTTCTTTATCTTTTACAACCTGTTTAAGCTGATAGTTTTTTCTCTCTGCTTTTTGAAAAGGATTTGGAAGGGAAGGGCAGTGCAATAAATTGGATTTGCATATTAGCACACTACGAGAAAAGCTTGGGGGCAATGAGGAGGTGACTTTGCACCCTTTTGGCATCCTGGGGAATTCCAAGGCAAGGACTTGGGGTGACCACTGACCTTGCATTCCGGGGGTGAGAATGCGACCGGCCATTAGGCAGAGCATCTTAAGTACGAAATCTTTTGCCTAAATTGGGAATAAATCATTAAAAATATGTCCACCAGAGAGAGAGAGGGGGCCGAAGAAGAACCCCTTGAGCTGTTTGCCGAAAGGGTTTGCAACAATTTCCAGAATCTGTGGCATTCACATGTGGACGGACGGGATTTCATGGGGGTTGTGTCGTTATGGGCTTGTAATTCCCTTTGATTTATAAAGATAACGACGCAGTGTGTGTCTTGTCGTGTTTAATTTGCAGCCCACCTTCTTCTCACACCCCGCCATTAACATAAATCCTGAACGCCACAGGACTCGTTGTGTCCGAACGGTCAGGAATATGACTTATGTGTCCCGGCCGCAAAGTTTTGTAATTATGCATGCCGACCGCCCCAGACATATTACTTTCGATATAGTTCGCTGCTCTTTGTCTTAGTTTGGAATCTTCAAAGGACACCAAGGAGGTGGAGGGGGCCAGCGAGGGGTTGACATTTTTTAACTGACCACTTTCATTGGCACAAGGGAGCCGCCGAGCAGCCAAAGTTTTGTGCCACAAACTTTGGCTTGACATCATGGCCTGAGATAAGGATAAACTCCTGTCCCATGCACTGAAAATAATGAAGGCTATAATTGTATAAAGGAGATATGATTAAAAGTATTTTTATTTATTTTGAGTGAAGAATATTTGTTAGCAGAAATTTCTGTACAGCCTTGCAGCTTGATTGTGTTTGTTCTCATTACCAAAAATGTCTTAAAACTTAACACTTTGTATCAGTGCATAAACGTTAGCTCTCGCCTGTTGTGTTTATTGTCTGTCCTTACTGCTTTTTATAACCCCAAACCCGAACAGTTCAATGGCCACAAGTATCAACTATGAATTTCCCCAGAGGGTCATTCCGTGGCGAACTTATGCACTCAGGTTGGTCGGGTTCAGGATCGGGATCGAGATTGGGCGCCGGTCTATTCAACTGGGAGGCCAGTCGAATAAAAAGCTGATTTGCATGCTTCTCCGCTGCCACGGTCCTCGGGCATTAAAACTAAAGAGCAGCCTCAGCATCAGCATCAGCATAAGCATAAGCAGGAGCAGGAAGCTGCCGGGGCCTGCAACGTGTGAGGTTAAATAGATTTCGTGTCCTGGCAGGGGCTTGAGTCTGCCTGACGCGCAGTTATGCCGCAGACATGGCTCGCTTTTGATTTAAGCGCATTGTTTGCGTTAAATATTTGCCATGCCGGCCACGCAGAGCCACCACGTTCCCTGTTTCCCAGTCGAAGCCCCCCCTCGGCGTCCCTAGCGCTGTCCCAGCATATCCTGTGGCCAGGACTCGGTACCCAGGGCTAAAGCCAGAGAGCCACAGCTGCAGCCAAGAGCCCAGGGCTGAACGGCAGCATAGTAAACCACCAAAGTCCCATTTTCCCACCCACCACATTGGCAGCGTGACACGGAGCACTCGAAAAGGAAACATTTATACAGTCAAAGAAAAACAGAGTACCAAATACTAGTATAAATTGTTTTCATCTGTGATTACTGTTTCTATTTTAGCTAGCTCGATATTTAAAATTTTCAGTAATCAAAGTTTAAGAGTGTTTTTCTTCACTTAAACTTCAGTACGCCTCTCTATTTATATTCAATAATTAAGAATTAACCCTTTTTTATGCATATTCCTTTAATATTAAAGCCCATAAGATTTCCTGCAGTGCACCTGCATTGTTAATCGAGCTAAGGAGCTCCACGGCGTCTCCAACTACCATTTCCCAGTCGCTCATCTGCGGGCTAAGAAGCGAGCAATCCTCGCCTCGTGTTTGATTTCCGCTTTCAGCTCCTTGACTCGCCGAGCACATACACACCCATACACACTCATGTAAACATCCTTGGGCGTCGACCTTCGGGCACCGCCGGGAAACAGCTTAAACTTCACACGCAGACACGTCTGCGAGAAAGTGGAAATGTGGGTGGCGCCGCCGACTGGTACGGAGGCTTCTGGGAGGGCAGCTGCCTCGGAAGACGCATGAAGTGCATTAGTTGCAATTGAATTTGTACATTGTATGTGCCAGACTTCGTTCGAGTGCAATTTTGTTGCCGCACTGAAATTGGATTCCATATTGCCACTCAGCAAACGGCGAATAGCGAACATGGTGCAGCTGCGGCTAAGCCAAAAGCCCCGGCCAACCCATCCCCATGCCCCCCCAGCTTTAGTTAATTAGAAAGCCAGGCAGGTACTCTTGGTGGCTGCTTGGGAGACGCTAATTGAACTGCCACAGCTGGACCTAAGCTCCGATTATCGGCTAAAGGATTTGAGTACGATTTACCAATTTACCACCCCTGAAACTAAAGTGATTTAGTCGCCGAGGGTGCACTTATCGTTTGGCATATGTCAATTAAGGCATCCCCTTAGGAAAATAAGGAATCTTAAGTTCACTATTATGACGAATTTAAAAATCCCAAGTCCATGTGCATTTATGTTTGTTGGAATAATGGTTGTATTTTAAGTATAATTATAAAATTATCTATCTATCTATCAAACTATATCAATTTATATATCTATTTATCTTTCCCTGTGGTTGATATGCTAAAAAATCAATATAAATTCAATCGCAATCCAAGTCTGTTTGAAGACTACGATCAGAAACAAATAGTTTATATTGAAACTTGTATATCAACATTGCAACAAAGACGCGTACAGAAATAGTTAAATGCCAATCTCTTCAAATTGCGAAAACAAATCATGTGTTAACTGATTTTCAAGAAGATCCTTTTGAAGTATCCTGAAGTATCCTTAATACTTACGCAAATACTCAACTGTCCAAAAAAGTAAAAAAACGCAATCGTTTTGGGTTCTTGATGATTATAAGCGACAATGGTCGCACTTTATTGAAAGATTGTTTTGGGTTCTTCGAGAGTCTGCTGGATCGAGATCCAACGCGATCGCTTATACAAAATATATATATATATATTTTTAGGTATATAATTAGAAGTGTTATCGATTCATAAGGTAGTACATAGTAAATGTTACATATTCCGTATATTATTAGTTTATTATTATTATTTTTATAAATAGAGACAAATACGCATATCATGAGTGATTTATGTATGAATGTGTTAAGTGCTAAATGTGGGGAGTACAATATATGTGTGTTTGTGTGAGTGTGTCTAGAATTATCTTTTTACTTTATTTATATTTTTTTGTTTCTTTTAGTTTTTTAATTTGATGATTAAAATGCCAATGATGAGTGTGAATGAATGTGGATGAGGGTGTGATTGTGTGGGTGTGTGTTGTGTGTTGTGTGGCTAGTGCTAGCTTAGAGAGAGGCTGGCAAATGATTATTGCTGCTGTTATCGATAAACGATATTCGATAAGCGTCTACTGGATTGCATTTTCCAAGTTAAATATTAGTTTTACACAAGTTATTTGGGTAAGCCTTTTTGGTTTTTGGGTTTCGGTTGGTTTTTCGAAAGCAAAGTTGGGCTGAAACTATGGATCGAACAGAATTCGCGATGTGTTCCTCAGACTCTGCCTGCCTATCGACACCAATCGATCGATATTTGTATATCGATCATCTTTCCATTCAACTTTGTTTCGATAAAAGATCCTCTCACAATAAAAACAATTTGTACTTTCGAAAAGGGGGAGGGGCGCTTTTGTTTTTGCTTCTGCTTCTGCTTTTACTTATGCTTTGACTTTCTCTGCTTCTTCTCTACGGCTTCGCTTTCTTCTTAGCTTTCTCCGCTCTCTGCCTTCTGCCATCTGCTTTCTTCGTTTGATTCGCTAGGATTTGTTTAGGGTTATCTTTTTGCATTTTCGTTACATTTTGTGTAGGATGCAGGAGTGCTGAGGTTCATGTTTTTGTATCTTTCAATGTTACTTTGTAATTTCTCTCCGCTGGCTCGACGCTTTGTATATTTGCTTTAGTTTCAACAAGGAAATCAAAGGATGCTCGCTTTTAGTAAGAGATACAATAAATATTCATATTCGATTCGTTTGCTTGTTTAACGAAAAATCCAAAATGGAGGAGTGCCGATCGGGAGGGGGAAAGTGGCGTTTCGGATACTGATTTCGGGCTTTCTTCCTAGGATCCTTTGGCTTATACTAACCCCGTCCTGTCGACACATTTGTCTATTTTTGTTTAGCAAGTATTTGTTTGATTTCTTTACAAATGTAGTTGTATTTTTTTGTGTTTTTTGTTTTTTATATTTTTGTATTTTGTTTTTGTTCAGGTCCAAAATCAAATTTGACTAATTCAAGGAATTAAAGTTTCATTGCATCTAAATAAGGTAAAGTGTACTTTGTTTAATATTATTATCATATTATTTGCATAAATTTCCTTTTCAATAATAGAAACGAAACAAAAAACTTAAACAAAATTCCACTATGGCTCCTCTAATCCTTTTCATGCTCTTTCGACTCTTTTGCTCGCTCTGTGCAGTAGAAATGGAAAGACTTCGATATTTATCGATAAGTTATCGTTATTTAACCGCTTCTAAATGAAAGATCTTGAATCTTGAGTGAGTTTTCGAGTTGGGAAAGAGACGGAATTCTAGTTTAACTAAACAAACGGAATTTTAACACAAAATCCTTGGCACGATACATCCTGCTTTATTCGGATCCCATGAAAGGAGATGGCGGGGGTGGTGGGCGTGTCCTTTAGCCGGGCGGGGCGTGGTCAACGCCTTTACCTGAGCAGCAGAAATTCTTCTATGTGAGTAGGCGCGACCACGCCCACGCCACAGGATTTGGGATCCCGTCCGGCCTCCCCTCAAATTCAATGGAGAACCAAAGAGTCAACTGGATGATCAGTGCCAGTGTGTTGGTGTATGTGTGTGTGTGTTAGTGTGAGTGTACGAGTGAGTATGAGTATGAGTGTGTATGGGTATGAAATACTTATAACGAAACATACAAGGATCAATCTCCAATAGATTATTAAATAGTACAATGAAAACTTCATATACAATATATGCCATATATAATAGATACTCGATATACGATATATACGATACTCGATATACGATATACGATACTCGCAGTGCGTAATGCGTAATAATGCAATAATAATAGCCAAGATCAATATACGATAAAAGATATACATACATACATGTATAAAGTCCCTACTTTAAAGGTAACTCCCCTCGTTTCTATAGCGGCTCTTGAGCTGGGATTTTAATATTTTTCTTTGTTGGTATTTCATTATCTCGGGGATTTCTGTGGGCGTGGCAGCTTCGATATTTGGCAGCGATTCTTGGTATGTATATATGAGTATTTATATAAATGCGGGGGCAGTACTCTATATATAATATTTAATCGGTTGCTTGTTGTGGGGAATCGTTAAAAGTTTGCTTTAGTTTAAATTTAATTTAGTTACTCGTAGTTCATATGACTTTTGGTTTAGTTTTTCTTTTAGTTGAGATGCATGCATTTTGATGTATTTGTGTATTTTGCTTAGGTATTACTTGGTATTTTGTTGTTGCCATTGTATAATAAATTGCTCTTGAATTTTACTATTAAAATTTCTCATAACTCGCCATTAAAAAAATGCTCGTTTCGTTTTTAAACTTCTTTTTTTGTTTTGTGGAGTGTATAAGTGATTTTCATAATATTTTCGTTAGTTTTGCTTTTGGTTTTTCGGTCATTTAACATTTATATGTATATTTGTAAGAATTAAACTAGAAAAATTCTAATCTGAGGTAATTATTCCATTAATTTGTATTCGTGTGTGTGTGTGTGTGAGTGTGTTGTTTAAGAGAGTGAGTATAATGAGTGCCCCCCTTGGTCCTTTTTCGTGGGTTTCCAAGGCGAGCTAGTTGGGAAGCGTGCTTAGCCTAGAGCCTTAGAGTCCTATGCCTGAGAGTCCTTAGGGGACCCGAAGCGATTCTACTTAGCAAGTGATTACCTTTATTTCATTTTATTTTACTTTTCTTTCTTCGAAGCAGCCACAAAACTGTTTACATTTCTTTTGTTTTTCATTTTTTTTCTTCGTTTTTGTTAATTTTGATTAAACTTAGGGGAATTTTATGCAGAACGCCAGATAGTGTGTATAAATTTTGTCACAGTTATGAGTGTGTGTGAGTGTTTTGGAAAGTGCCTGATTGTTTTTGCTTTTGGGAAGAACTAAACCTAAGCTTACCGAAGTACAATATCCAAAATAGAGACGATCGAATTCGATTCCTATGCGAATTTTACAAATTTCAAGCCAAAAAATATACCACATATCATTTCCTTAAATTTCATTTGATTTCAGATCATCTTTAATGCTCTCACAGTTGGTGTTCCTTATCCGAATCCAAATACAAGTATATATAACCTTAAGACTCTTTCGAACTTAATTGCTAAGCCAATGCTCACAGATGTTGAGTTTATCCTTCGCTTTTCCTTGTCATTATCAATTTCAATTTCAAATTCAAATTCAATTTCGATTTGCAATTACGAATTAAATATCACATATCGGGGAGCTCTTTTCGAATCGGAAATCAAGTGAATCCAAATGCAAATTAAAGTGTGCAAAATGATTGTATCCTGATCTCAAAAACCTAAGTTATACATGTTATAATGCCAATGGTGCTTATCAACTAGTTTGTGGCTGTCCTGGGGGTGTTCGAATCGAGTATGCTTAGCCTAAATGAGTGCGATTCGAATGATTCGAATGTGGAATGATTTGATTCGATTCGGTTTGTTTTGGTGTTGTCTTTTTGCGCGTGACTAACTCTAAAATGGAATGCGATGATTCGAGTTGGGTCCTGAGTCCTGCGTCCTAAGACTGTGGCGATGTGTGTGTGCGTGTTTTTCTGTTGTATGACTGACGTGACTGGACATGAGGTGACATGACATGACATGGAGATGGAGATGGAGATGTAGATTACCCTTTGAATGCTATACATTAACTACACGTAATACGTATTCACATTTACACTGCAAGTCCTTCATCTCTTCTGATTCCTTTACTTCTTTCCACTGCCCCACCCTAGCTTCGATCTTCGATCATCGATCATTGGTTATCGGTGTCGATTACTGCCTTTTCTTATCTTTTTGTTTTGGTTCTGCATCTGAGGTATTGTCGGGTGCTAAAGAGCCACACACTCGGCTACAAACGTTTCAACAATGAGGTAGAGAGTTCTGTTTGCTTTTGTTTGCTTCGTAGTTAGTCTCTGTGTTCGCTGGAAGTCCTTGAATTCTTCTTGATTAGTTCGCATACCTGAATTGCTTGGATGTTCTCTATATATGTAGTACTTATTCCCCTACGGATACGGATCACGCTCTCTATATACGTATTGGAGATAATTCATCAGATTTCTTCAGTCAGTCAGTCGCTGTTGCTCATCACAATTTCAAAATATCGACACACACTCGCACAGGATCAGTCCTTCGGTTATCCGTTATCGGTTATCGGCTATCGCTAATGCTATCCCTAAATATGTATATACTTTTAATGAAGCTTAGCCTAAATCTAGTCTAGGGTAATACATGATCCTACAGAGAACAAAACACAACATCGAGGGTTACAAGTTAAAACGAATTGTGTGAGTTGGTGTGTGTTCGTGTAAGTGTGGGCACTGCTAAAACCTAAGTACAACACATAGACACGACTTGGACTGGTGACTTATAGCGAAATAAATATGGCAACGATTGTTCGACAATTCATACTCCATCAGCACGAGTGCGCCTCAAAAAAGATATATAATATATATAGAGATATAGTGTATATAGAGGGGGAAGTCCATATATTACGGCATCGGACGCAATATATAAAATCCGCCCCGTGTGTTGCAGTGTAGTGTAGCTTGTGTTTCCTACTCGTACGCCTATATAACCTATTAGCTAAATCAAAAAAGCCCTGACAGGGTGAGATGAGATTTTTGTTTGTTTTCGCGAGTTGGGGCTTCCGCAGTTATGGTGGCTGCCTTGTGGGGCCTTCGCTCGTATTGCTTGCTCAACACTCCAGTTTATACTCCTAGTTATAGGGGCATCCCGGGATGGGGGACCTGATCAACCGACTGTTGGTCCACTTAACCAGCGGTTCCGTTCCACATCGTCGGCTCTGCTCTGTCGCTCTCGCTAATGCTTAATTGCTACACATACTCTATAGGGATAATTCCAATACAATATTCAATACAATACAATACCAATAATAGCAAAATACGAATGTACGACGACGAGTCCTTGTGCTCGCAAGTAAACCAAATTCGTTTCTAGCAAAACCTGTGCAAAATGCCGCAACTAAAGTCTCCTACAGGGATTTCAATTTCGATTTCGTTATCGTTTTCGATTGAAGATCGCTGACATATGTGTTTCTTCTTGACTCGATACCATATATCAATATATATAAATACACTTAGTTGCTAAACAAGTAGTGCAGCCCTCTCAAGCGAACTTAGGTTGGGATCATAAAAACTGGGGGGGACCTTCGGGGAGACATGGATTAGGGTTAAGGGTGATTGATTAGTTTAGGAAGAATTACGAAGAAGAATTGATTTAAGGTTTGTACTTTGGCATGAAATCTTCAACTTAACGAGAACAAACGTGAACAAAAATTCGACTACAACATTTCGACCTTCCACATTTTCATTTCCGCTTACGCTTTCACTTTCTCCTTCTCTCTCAGCTGCTTTTCGGCGCTTTCAACTTAAAATTCAACTAAGAAATTGATTTAGTGCTTGGGGAAGGACAGACAGGTAACTCAGTAAGCAATTAAGTTTGCTAAAGATCAAAGAAAAGGGTCTGGAACTGGGACTCAAATTCAGGATAATCTCAGGGGGGGGAGTCGGTTCTAAGCTATCTGTTTAAGCTGCGATTAACATGTTCCTACGTCGAGTAATTATGTACTTCAGTGTGATTAAGATCCTATATGTGTGTAGATGTGACTAACTGAGGTAGCTGCTAAATGCTAAACTAAGTCGCGATCGGAGGAAGCTGGATCTAGATCGGATTGGGAGCCGATCGGGGAAGATTGAGGCAAAGATCTCTGCTGCCCCAGCATGTTCCTTTTTGTTCTCCTTCACCTCTAGTCGGCAGTTTGTCGTCCGGCATTTAATTTTTGTTATCCTTTTATCCTTTAAATCATATTTATCGTGGGTTTATCTCAATCAATGCAGCAGTTTGCAAACCAAAAGAACCAAAATAGAAATCAAATAAAAATACAAACGCAAATTATTAAAAATATTTCATTTAATCATTTGAAAATTCAACAAAAATTCAATATTAATTGTAGTAATAATAATAGCAGAAAGTAATGTAATTTTTGTCCTTTTTCTTGTTTGTTGTTTTTTTTTTGTTTGTTGTTTGTTTTGTTTTTATTGAAATACAATTAAATTTATTTAGTGGCCCGTTCACGTAACACGGTGAACGGAGTACGAATAATAATAATAATAAAAATCAACTAAAATATTCAACTAAATTACATTAAAAGTAGACATTCAAGTTGAATTGCCAAAATGTGTTTGTGTGTGTGTGTGAGTGTAGGAGAAAGGGGGTGGAGCGAGTGGGGAAAGTGGAAAGGGGGAGCACTGGGCGGGGGGTTGGAGTCGGGTGTATAACATAAGAAGGTACAAAGTATACAATATAATATATTACACATTACGAATTAGGCATAAACAAAAGTGTGCTAAGTGTGTGTATATTTAAGTTAAACAAAAATTACAATCGGAATTCGCATTACAAAAAATCAATCTATAAATTTTCATTTGGGGGTCTTGGATTGGGGGGATTTTCAGGATATACAGAAGATTGGATGGGTTTTCGTTGCGGAAATATTTGCTGCGCTGCTTCGGAAATATCAAGAGGATCGGATCGCGGTTGTTGAAAGTGCCTAAACTTCACCAATTTGTACATTGCGTCATCAGATGATCTGAGAGAGCTCGGAGGGAGCCATCAAAAATTGGTTTTTAAGAATTTTGGTTAAAGTTTAAACATTTTGCACGAGTTTTTGGCCTGTTCCAGTAACAGAAGATCGTCAAATAATACCACAAATCAAATGGGGAATAGGAAAAAGCGAGCAAATATTTCATTTCATTTAACATAAAATATATATCTTTAATTATATATTTATATATATAAAGAGTGTGTTTTGTGTTTTTCAAAGAGTTCTCTCGCGTACAAAAAATTATAAACTAAAACAAAAACTGCTTTAAATTGTTTATAAATTGATTACTTTTACTTTACTTTGTTTTATTTCGCCTTGATTTATCATAGTTTAATATGCATTTAGAAAACATTGTTATTAGTTTGTTATTTGATTTATTTTGTTATTTTCGTTATTTGTTATTGATTTTTGCTAAGGAGGTAATATAAATTACATTTTAATGTGTTTTACTCTCGCTCTCGTCGCTGCTAACGCCTCGCCTGGGCCTTCATTAAGAGTTAGTTTAGTTGTGATCGGAAGTCTGACTATTATTATTATGATTATTATTATTATTATAATTATTACTGTTCCAGGGGTCTCTGTTCTATATACTTCATCGTTTTTCTTCTTGGTGGCTGAGGTGGGCATAAGTTTTGTTGTGGTTTATCGACTGCGCATCATCCTAGCACATTTAACTAAAAACAAAAAACACTGAAATCAAACTAAAACACGGGGCTGACTTACGTAGTAGTTGGTGGTGCGGCTTGCATAGAACTTATTACCAATTAAATATCTATATAACTATATATGCTGCTTGGGGGTTTGTGTGTTATTTGTTGTGTCATGTTTTCTTTTTGTGTGTGTTTCGGGCGTGTAAGGGGGTTGGTTTCCTATAAAATAAGTTCACTTCCTTCACACTCTCCTCCTTCTAGTTAGATTAAAACCTTAAATTTAGACGAAAATTATATATAAACTGTGTGCCAAACTTATATTATATATAATCCTCTCAAGTAAATGCCAAAAAAGTGTCGCTTGTCGTTTAGTTTCTATCAAATTTAGGTTTAGGTTTAGGATTAGGTTCATAGGTTATAGGTAACTTAACGGTAGCTCTATATAAGTATTCATAACGAAGTCCTCTCGTTATTGGTAGGTTTTGTGTGTTTGTGTGTGTGTGTGTGTATGCAAAAAAAATCATTTTCTATCACTCACGCCTTCTGAAAACTGTTGTCCTTTAAAAATTAACGTTTATTAAATATTTGGTATGTAAATGGCGGCAATGCTAAATGCCCAAAAAAAACAGAGGCGGCGGCTATTCAATATTATTATTATTATTTGAAAAGAAAGGTCAGCACATGCAGTTGTAAATCCCTCAAAAGATTGGTATTTCAAGCAGATGAAACTCTCACCAAAAGTCACCAAATGGGAATAAAATGGGGATTTTGGGGGGGAATTGGGACAGCATTCACAGATATTCGAAATGGGGGTTTCTTTTTAATTTAATTCCCAAAAAATTCCATGCAATGCATTGATTGAAAACACAGAAAAACCACTCTGACAATAAGAACTCCATCAAAATAATCAAAAACTGAAAGAAAAACAAATTCGCTTATTTTCTAGGCGCATTCACAGTTGCTTTCGGGTTTTGGGTTTTTAAATTCTTTTTCAAAAATTCGTTCCTTCCGAACAGCAATTCACAGGAATACAAAAATACATTTTCAATGTTCACAGGGGCTGAGCAAATATCGGGGTTTTGTCACAGTTTTGGCTGTCTTCGCAGAGGCAATTTTGGTCGAGGGTTTTAGACATTTTCAGAAAATGTTTGTTTGCAACCGGGTTTTCACAAGGGATTTCCGTTTTGGGAGAGGGGCCTGGCCGTAGTCACAATTTGGAGCAGGGTTTCATTTTTAGAATTTTTTATACAAATTTCGTTCGTTTCGAACACTCACAGTGAAGTTGGTTAAATGAGTGTTGGGGCTTCCCACTAATATTTAGTTTTCCGTAAGGGGAAAACCAATTGGGGGAAACCCTTGCCACTCTTCTCACAGATGATTTGACGAAACACTTACAGGGGTCTAAACTTTAGGGTTCGTAGCGAACGCGATAGGGATAGAATGCCATTTAACACAGTTTTTGCTGATCTTTTTTTGGGTTAAACACTTCTCACAGGGTACATTTCAGGGGATTTTAGTTTTAATTTTATTAAAATTTCACAAGGTTTAAAAATGGGAAATCAAGAAAACAGAAGTTGCAGAATTTAGTACAGTTTTAGGTTGCCTAAACTGCATTTCACAGATGGAAATATATCAAGAGGGTTTCAGTTTCAATTTTATTAAAATTTTCACAGGGTCAGAGATTTTACTTTAATTTTATTAAAATTTCACAGAGCTTAAAATGGAAAATAAAGAAAACACAAAGTGGAAAATCTAACACAGTTTTGTGCAATGAATTTTAAGGTTTAGGTTGCCTAAACTGCTTTTCACAGATGGGGACATATCAAGGGGTTTTTATTTTCAATTTGATTAAAATTTTCACAGGGACAAGACAGGGATTTTACTTTTAATTTCATTAAAAGAATTCACAGTATTTTAAAATCGGAAATCATGAGAAAAAATAGTGGAAAATCTAACACAGTTTTAAGTGTTTGGTTTTAAGGTTTAGCTTGCCAAAACTGCTTCTCACAGATGGGGACTTATCAAGGGGTTTTACTTTCAATTTTATTCAAATTTTCACAGAATTTCAAAATAGAAAGCAAGAATAACAAAAGCTGGAAAATCTAACACAGTTTTTGGTTTTAAGGTTTAGCTTGACTAAACTGAGTTTCACAGAGGGGGATCTATCAATTCGGGGTTTACATTTAATTTCATTAAAACTTCACAGATGGGAAATAAAAATATTTAAGGTTCAGCTGGCCTAAACTCTCTTTCACAGGTAGATATCAAGGGATTTTTATTTTCAATTTTATTAAAACTTTCACAGAGGTAGGAAAATACAGAAATTAAGAAAACTGATCAAAATTTAAGGTTTATACGGCCTAAACATACACAGCGAAAAGACTTACATTTTTTGTAAAAAAGTTTTTAATTATTAAAGGTGAAACTGGGGTTGGGGTCGGGAGGATTTCAGGGTATTTGGTGACTTTTCAATGCACGGAGTATATAAACACAAAAACAGGAAACATTGAACCGCTCTATATAAATTGTTTGGATGTTTGCTTGCATACCATTTATTAAAATTTAGAAAAATCGATCTTAAAACCTACTAAGCCTAAAACGACAGTGAGGAGTGCCAAGGACTCGCCACCACTTTAGAGATCCATCACATACGGCTGCTCTGCTTGAAAGAACCCTAAGACGTGCATAGATACATGCACGAAGATCGCTCTATAACCTAAACCTTAAGCTTACTAATTAATGATCACGCTGCGCCGAAAGTTTTATATGTTTACTATTTACTTATTTCCTTGTTTTTTTTTTTTGTATATTTTTTTCTTTGTTTTTTTTTTTAGGAGGACTTACAAAATAGACAGTGAGTTGGGGGGTCGTGGGCGAGGGTTGAGACTGCTTGAAATACTGGGGTTTAAAGTTGGTTGCATGTGCCGCCTCTGGCTGCTATTTGTGGGTGTGATTTTTTTCGGAGGACCTAACTAAACTGTGTGTGTGTGTGTAGAGTGTGTGTATGGTGTGTCAAAAGATTGGAGAGAGAAACTTAATCGGCCTAGAGGTTGTGTTTTTGTGTGTGTGTTTCGCTTACTAAAAACTAGGAATTAATTACCAATCGCTTAGGTAAAGATGTGCAACTTATCGTTAGGTTGTTGTTGTTTTTTGTTAAATTTAGGGTTTATGTTTAATTTTATGATTTTTTTTCATTAAATTGTAGCAAATGTTTCGTATGTTTTCCCCCATTTTTCTCGCCTTACTCTCTCTTCTACTCCTACTTCTACTTCTCTATCTCCTTAACTCCCTTTTTGCTTTCCCTTTTCCTTTCTTTTTCATGTGTGTTATTGAGCAGCACAGCAATTATCATGATTTGTTTAAACAATTTATAATGCCCTGCCTTCAATTTATGCTAAATAAAAGTGTTTCCCTCGTCGTGATGTAAATTTTTCTTCTTCGTTACTACCTTCTACTTATTTTTTTTTTTGCTTTTACATTTCGCTTGGTTTTTTTTTTTTGGTAAAATGTATAAAAAAATTTGATTTAAAATAAAAATAAAAAAAATCATTGCTTTTGTTTTGTTTTTCTTGTAGGTAGATAGGTGTAGTTAGGTGTGTGTAAATAAAAAAAATCTAAATAAAAAAAAAACTCAACAAAAAAATAACAAGAAATTTGTTTTTAGTTTTGCATTGTTTTCTCTCGGTGTTCTTACTGTTGTTGTGGTTGATGTGTGTGTGAGTGTGTGGGTGGGTGTGGGGGGTGTGTGGCTGTTGGTATACATAAAAAATCAAAAGATTTTAAAAACTAAACACTTGGCTTAAGGGGCCTGTTCTTTCTGCTCCTCTGGCTCTTCTTTTGTTGTTAAATTTTAGCTAAACATAACAAAATGCGATCCTAGTTCATGTTGAGATAATCGTTGAAGAGCTGCATGCAAGCGGCGCCGCCGCCATTGGCCACTTCCCCCTCCTGGAACAGCTGATTGCCATATAGCGGTCGTCCCCAGATATTCGCCGCCTCGAGGAGCTCACCCGCCGAGGAGGAGGAGTTCGAGCTGACATCGGAGGTATCGGTTTTGGCCTGCTGATCCTGATTGATGTTCAGGTTGCACAGGAGATCGGTGAAGATGTCGTGACTGTTTAAATTGGTCCTGGCCCCCGCTACCGCTGCATGCTGGCCCGGCAGCTCCCAGATATTCGGTTTGCCGTAATGCGAGGCACCGCTCCATCCGTTGGAGGAGGAACTGGAACTGGTCAGCGAGGCTGTCGGCGAGGCGGCATGAGGCTGATGCGACTGATGGTGTTGCTGCTGATGCTGCTGCTGTAACTGCTGCTGCTGCTGCTGCTGTTGTTGATCCCTGAGTGAAGCCGCAGCTCCTTGGCTATTCCACAACATCATCTTGGAGGTGTCGTTGCCATGATTGCTCACCGTGGGACTGAGCGAGGGCTGTGATCCGCTGCCCGAGGAGCAGCCACTGCTGCTGCTGGAGCAGCCCCACAGGGCCGAAATGGCATCGCTTTGGCCCCAATTGGACTGCATCTTGTTGCTGCTGCTGTTGTTGTTGCTGCCACTATTGGCTGCTGCTGAATTATGGCTAATGATTAAGTTACTAATACTGCTGCTGCTGCTGATGCTGTTTGCTGTTGTATTGGTCAGTAAAAGGCTCTCGAGTCCTGGTCCAGTTCCGGGGACTTTCTGTGTTGCAAGTTGCTGCTGTCTCTGCTGCTGCTGTTGCTGCTGCTGTTGATACTTGCTCATCGCATCTGCCATGGCCATCATGTTAATGGTTTTATTGGCCTGCTGCTGGTAATTGCTCCTCTGGAAAGTGGCGGCCACAGGCTGATGCTGCTGCTGCTGTGATTGATGCTGCTGTTGCGTCTGATTATGCTGCTGTGCTGGCTGTTGTTGCTGCTGCTGTTGTTGCTGCTGCTGCTGTTGCTGCTGCTGCTGCCGCCCTTGCTGCTGATGTTGCTGGGCATGCGGATGTGCTCCTATCAAGTCCGGATTTATTTGCTGCTGCAGCGGCGCCGAATAATCAATGGCTGCATTGTAGAGCTGCTGCTTGGACTGCTTGGAGCTGGATCCGTTCGTTGCTGATCCGGATCCGGAGGCCGTTGAAGAGCCCTGGGCACCTGGCGCCTGAATGCCAGCGGCGCCTGTTGCTGTACCCACGGGCGACTTCAACGGGGCCTCATGTTATGCGAGCGTTGGCAGCCGTGTCGATGCAATCGGCACGGGGTTCTTGGCATAGCAGAAACTCAGCGGCTTCACGAAATGCGTGTCCTGGGTGTTGCAATAGGGACAGGTCACGCCATGCGAGTAGTCACTGTAGAAGCTTAGACGCTGCTGCGGATGCATGAGCATCTTGAAGCAGTTATTGCACTGAAAATGGAAAATAAAAAAGGGAAAATTTGGTGTGAAATTAAGGCTAAATTAAGAAATAAAGTGATTAGCAGAAATAACATTTTTTATGTAATCTTTAAGAGTGTAAAAAATATTAAACCAATTCGTTTTCCAAGCTATTTGGTATAATTATTTATTTATAAAGTATTTAAAATTAGTATTATATGCTACATTTTTATTTGTTATTGTTTTCTATTATATTTCCAGCAAAAAAAACTCACCTTGAACCGCTCGGCGCAGCAGGGCATGGCCGCAAAGATATCATAAGCATACATGGTGCCCAGGACCAAACTGGAGCCATCCCACGGCTCCTTGCAGAATCTGTGTGGGGAATCGAAAAGAGTTTGGTAAATGTCCATTTCCCGTTTTTCATTTCCCCCCATTTGCTTCGCTTTCCCTGCGCGATCCTTACCTGCAGTTGATGATGCGATTGCTGGAGGTTCCGTCCAGGCAACTCATGCAAACACAGGTCAAGTAAAGAGTGCGTCCCTCGTATTTCACCTGCAAAAACGGAGTCGAAAAAGCGGAAGCGTTGAAAAAGGTGCAGACAAAAGGCCAAAAGGGGGCAGGAACCAGCCGCATAATTCAAGCAGGAGCCTCGGGGTCTCAGACATTCACACACACAAACACCCCAACAATGAGAAATTATGGCAGGAAAAAGAATAAATTCTAAGACCCCGAAATGCACTTGGGAAAAAGCATTTAGGTGTGAAGTTAGGACTTGTCCAAGCAACAGGGAAATATTTAAGCTAAGGCAGGTTAACATTGAAGATGTAAACTTTTAGGAGCAAAGAAAGAGGCTAGTGTTTGCTTGTTAAAAAACTACTTTTAAATCGAAATATTTTGTATAAGTCTGTAAACTTCACATTTATATGTACAAACTATCATCAATTCCCCTTTTATTAGTTGCTTTTCATAAGTATTTAAACAAAATCCAGACAAACCAAAAGTAAACAAAAACTTTGCAGGATTTTTGTTCAAAGGAACTGCCTAAGTTGATTTTGTATTTTTGTCTAGTTAAATACCCCCGACAAAGCCTCAAAAGAAAAGCAAATAAACCGCCTTTTGTTAGGGTATCAGCTTTCTGATTTTCCACTTTTCCACTTGTGTCAAAGGGCAAAGAATAGACCAGGGAGAGGGCCTCAAAAGACCAAAGAATTGAGCGCATTCTTGCATGCCTGACAAAAATGCAGCAGGAAATGCAGCTAGGAGCAGCCCTGCCATTGCGACGCGACATAATAATTTCAAATAAAATGCAAAATGCATAAACTTGTCCAGGAGACGAGACTGAAGCCGCCGCCGCCCACGAACAAAAAGGCTGGGAGAGGCAGAGGGAGGCCAAGTCAAAGTCAAGGGAGGAGACCCACCAGAAAGGCACAAAAGAGCCAATTCCAAAGGCAGCCAGAAAAGGCAGCAACAGCAGCAGCTGGCAATGAATTATAAATCCAGGCTTAAATTAAAGCCCACAGAGAGGAGAGTTGCAGTCGCAGAACCCTGTCAGCCAGGGAAAGCAGGGAAAATAAGCCCATGAAAGCGTAGGTCGTGCGTGCAGTTCCCCCTTTTGCTTTTCTTTATTATTTTCTTTTTTTTTTCTGTGCAGACAAAATGCAAAATACAAAATGTGCAATGTGCAGTTTTCCCAACTCTTCCCTGGCGTAATTACGCCGACTTAAATGGGTCATAAATTGCGGGGACAGCGTAGACAGACATCCCCCCCAGCCAATGGGAGTGGCGGTGGCAGTGGGTGTGTGGGTGTGGGAGTCTGAGACATGGAAGGTGGAGCCATCAGCCAGGTCCACCCGTTAAGGTGGAGGAGCTGCAAGCTCGTCCCGCTAATTGCAGCTGAAAGTTCTCGGGGCCACGTAGGCGAGTGAAAGCGGAAAGGTTGCCACGCGAGTGGGAGTGAGTGGAGTGAGCACTTTTGACGTTTTATAAATGATGAGGATGCACTGGAAGTAATTAGGGAATTCTAGGTAGGAAAAATTTAAACTAAGTTGTTAATAAATTAAGGAGAATCTCAAAACCTTGAGAATTAAAATCGTATGAGTACAGAAGTTTACTGATTCGTTTTTTGTGTGTGGAAAAACCTTTTTCACTTGTCTTCTAACAAAAATATCATTAAAATTAGGCGTATTAATCGATTCTCGATTTAAGTGGAGTAAAATTAAGTTGACTTTAACAAACTAAAGGCCCTAAAACTTCTATAAATCTTTGAACATTATTTGTAGAGTCACAAATATTTATATAACAAATTTTGTATATTTTTTTCTTCTCTCATAATTTTTGTATATTTTTTCTTTCAGTGCCTGTCGCTACTCACCTCAATGCAGCCGCTGGAATGCTGCTTGGGACTGAGGAAGAAGGAGCCATCGACCAGCGGATAGCGATCGAACACAAGCAGCGGCTCCTCGCACAGAATGCAGGCCACGCGGCTCATCTGGGATTGGGCCAGCGAGGAGAGGATGAAGAGCCGGGTCTCATCATTGCCATGGTTGCCCTCGTCCTCGATCTGGAAAGAAAGCAACAAAAATAAGGAAAAATTAGTGACAAGTCAAGGCAACAGGTAAGAATATAATTCGTGACTATTTATAAGGTTTTTTTGCTTTATTTCTATGAATACTTTTCAACCATATAATTTCTTATAGAAACTTTAAAATTCTCATTTATAAAGAACTTTAAATAACTCTTTCATTGAACCCCCAACTGTTGGTCTCTAAAATAAATTATTTAAAATTCAAAATAAGCTAAAGTTCGTTACCCCGCTGTATCCTCTCCTATAAAATAGAGCCACTGAACCACTGTGTTCCCTCTGCCAAGAGGTGTGTGTCCAATGAACATTTCCAATATATGTCTGCCGAGGGACTAAACGAAGCAACCAGCGAGCGTCTAAGCGCCAACAAATGAACCATAAAATCCAAACGTGCCGGCACAACAAACGAAATAAAAAAAAAAGTGAATAGAGTCGAGTAGCTGCTCCGTTGTCTAAGCCAAAGTGGCTAACACGTTGCCTAAATTGAATGCACACACACACACAGGACACAGAGGACCACAACCAGGTAACCATCTAAGCCAGGTTAAGTCAGCCAGCCAGCCAGCCAACAGTCCAGGCCAATTCCCAAATCGATAATCAATATGGCGAGCCGGCGGGCAGAGGAGCTCACACTCCAGTTGGAATTTCCTATACTATATTCCAGCGTTGGTGGGGCGTTGTAATAAAGCCGTCAAAAAGGCAAAAGGTGTTGAAAGGATCCACGAAATATGGCCAGGTTGGGAATAGTTGTTTCACCGCTAATCAAAGCCAACTAACCCAATGATGAGGGAATATATATACACATATATACTATATATATTTGTGACTCTGTTTTGGGTAATTTGTGATGGTCCGACCGGCACCTGACCAGACGGAATAACAGCACTCAGACTGGAATTTATATATGTGGACAGGTGAATAATTCAGTGAGTGTAACGAAATTAAGGGCTAAGGACACGTAGAACCAATCAATTGCAGCTGAGGAATGTCTTTCAGCAGGTTTAATGCACTTTTAATATGCGAGGCAAAGGCATAAATGAGAGGGATGAGTTTTGAGTTGGGCAAACACAAACCCCTAAATCCCCTTGGGCAACTTGTGTTAATATTTGCTTAGAACTTTTGCCCTGGCCAGGAGGATGACACTCTCAGGCACAACAACACCAACAGCAACAATAACTCTTGGCTAAAATAATCAACAAATTAATATTTGCACGGGCTCTGGGCCCACATTGCAATTGTCTTTTCTGTTTCCCTTTCCCCTGCCAGCTTGTTTGCCAACTTCTTGGGGACCAAGCTCATAAATCTTGGCAACAATAAAATCAACTCTTAACAACAGAGATTCGATTAATGAATGTTTGCACTCGGGTATTCACTCCTGCTATGGTAAGCGATACGAGGCACAATTTTCACTCATTAAACAAAGGAGTCCTCGTCCTCGTACTCGTCCTCGTCCACGAGGAAGGGTGAGTTGCTAAAGCAATTAAGTTGATTGCTCAAGGAGACCATGTTGATCCTGGGCCTGAGTGTGAGGGCTGTGCTCGTCTGGGATTGCGGACGATAACAATATAACCCAGATAGCACAGGCAACTGCAGCAATAATGCTTCTCCTTGCCGCCTGTATCGCCTCTTCTTACTTGGCCAAAAATAAAGCAAAAAAAAAAGTACAAGTACAAGAAATAATAAAGGAATGCAGACGCACATGTGTAGTACATTTCATCATAGTCCTGACAGGGTTTTCTACGGCTTTCTCTTTGGGTTTTTAAAGGCACGGAGAGAAATTATAGAATATATTTTGTATAATGAAATGTTAAGTTAAATTACAAAGACCAAAGTTTTATATATTTCTTATTATAGAATGTATTTTGTATAATCAAATGTTAAGTCAAATTATAAAGACTAATATAAATGTAAACCAATATAATATAAATGTAAAACCAATTAAACCAGACTTCTTTTCAAGATATTAAGGCATGATAATCAAATATTTCAGGCTTTATTTTTCAAGAAAACTATATATATGAATGCCTTGCTAATGTAGTGCATTTTAAATGAAATATCCCTTTGAATATTCCCTATAAAATTATTGCTTAAATATGAATTCTCTCTGAATTTTATTTCTCTGTTTCTTGTCATAAATATTTCGCATCTTCATGTTCGCTACGTGACGATTTGCTAATTTCTCGAGCTCAGAGCTCTTCTCGGTTCTGTTGAACTCGCGCCCCCGAAAAAGAGAGAATGAACTCGGGAGTCGGGAGCAAAGGATTGAGGACTCTGTCTGTCTTGCTCTTCATAATTTATGAGAGTCGCGTGTGCAAAGTTTTTTGCCAAAACCGCAATACAGTATAGGGGGAGAGCTCCTCTCTCTGCACAAATTATAAGCATGAAATTATTATTGCCAAATTTCGAGATTATTGTTAGGAGAACAAAACTTTTCAGGGAACTCGTAAAAGTCAAAAGTCGAAGTGCAATAAACTCCTAGTCAGGTCCTAGAACTCTCTCTCTCTCTCTCTATCGAATGCATTGGCTTCCACAGGACACAGCACTAATGAAGCCATTGAGTTGTCACTTCCTTTGGCATAAATCAGGCAGCACACTTCCTTTTCCGCGTGGCCATAAATATCGTCAACAACAACAACACTAACACCCAAAACTCTACTCCAGAGCCACAAATCAAAAAGGTTTCTTTTTCATTTCCACGGCGGCAGTGGCCACACCCCGAAAAAATACCAAGACAGACAATGGGCCGAACCAGAAAACTACAATTCAATGCGAATTGAATTCTCGTTAGTTTCGGGTTCAAAGTGCTTTGCTTTTCATAAACACATTAAATTAAATGGCATTTGTTTCGATGGAGGAAGTCGCTGCTGTTAGTTAATCCATTAAAAATGCCAGCCATAAATATTTCACTTCAAGAATTTCTCTTCCTCCAACCAATGAAAATGTCTCCATTAGCCACTCCTCTTGGCATTTTTCCTGCCTCTAGCTCCTTTAAGCTTTATGCCCAAAGTTAATAAAACTGCTTAATATTCTCCAAATTCGGCTTTGTGAGTTTTTGCCCCAGCCAAGTGTTTGTGCAGACAGTGAGCAAACACACATGGCAAGCCGCCTCCTCTTACCCCTTTCCACCTTTTTCGGTTACCTTTTTCGGGAGGGGGAAAAATCCTCATTACCGTTCAGTGGGCGTTACTGTGGAGAAAAACTATTTTATTAACCCGGAAAAACTATTTACCCGACCATCATTCTTCTCAATTGTCAATTGTCTCAGGGCGTTCGCGTTGTGTGTGTGGGGTAAACTGAAAAATTGTCTGCTGTTTAAATGGTTTTTCCCCCCTTTTTCACCATTTTCTACGCTGCAAAAAACCTATGTAGGCGTTTTTCTATTTGCCAGAGAGACAAATGAAATGGCAGAATAAATTTGAAAATTGTCATCGGGAAAAGCTGACAGCTCATTCGTGGGCGTGGCGCGATGCTAGGTGCTTAATTTAAGCAGCAGAAATAAGTTTGCTGTCTCCCAAGCGAGACACTTTGATCAATGGGCCAGATGTGACCTGTGGATTAGGAGTTAAAGCCAATGACAACAAGCCACCGACAATGGCAACAATACCATTCTCTATACCGTATGCCGTATGCCGTACAAGAGTGCAGAACAAGACACTGACAATGAAATTGCAGCCAGAGAGAGCGGGGGAAAATCCTCGGGAAGGGGCGCGGGCACTTTTATAAATGAAATGGAGTAATAATATTTTGCGACAACAAAATGCAACCAAAGCTAGGGGAAGAAAATGGAAAATAAAGTTAGATTCGAATGTAAAATACCTTGGTTTATAGGACTTTTCCAAAGATAATAATTAAAGCATTATGAAAATATATTTTCAACATAAAATACAATTAATTAAAATGTATTTTTTATAGGAGTTTTCAATAGATTGATATTCAAAAAACTTTAAATAAAGAGCGCTCAAAAGTATGCTACATGGTGTTAAACTCATCATTTTTACAACAATTTTGCGCTTTACATAATTTTATTAAAATTTTCGAGTCGCCTTTGAAAAGATTTTAAATTTCTAGTAACTTTTTTAGTCTCTACTGATACTTTTTTTTTTGATAAGGAAGGAATATAATTTTAAATTGCTTTTAAAAGTATTCTACGAAAAGTTACAATAGAATTTTTACAAGAAGTCTGCTCCTTAAAATATTTTAAAGCCTATCATTAAACACCTTTTTTAAAAAATGTTAAATAAAAAGTTTTGTGCCTCTCCTAATAGTTTTAAAGAATAATAACTTATAGGAGACCCTAAAAACCCACATACCCCACACAATTTTCTAAAACTTTCCGGTATAGAAAGAAAAAACACTGCATACCGCCAGGCGCAGCTGTGCAGGATCCTAAGGAGCACAAGAGGAGTCGGTGGAATTAATATGGGTTTGGGGGCATTCACAGAAACGCCAACAACAATGCAACCCAGGCAACACAACTATACAGGAAAAACATGGGGCAGACAAACACAAACATTTCAATAAATTCAAAAAGTACCAAGCCAGACAATGAGAACTGCACCGAAGCGTTGCGGGGGGAAAACAAGCGAAAGGAGTGCCCCGCTGCCGGGTGCCAAGTCAAAGGGAAAAGCCTGTGGAAAAGCAGCGGAGTGAGCAGCTCGCACTGCACTCGGTTGTAGTACAACAATTGTGAAGTGGCTTAAAAGCTTGTCCAGGGAAAATGGGGGGTGCGTGCAACTCCTAAGACACAGCTGCTATTCGCATTGTTTTTCTCCCCCCACCCTCCTTAAAAAATCTCATGTCATTTGCACTTAATTCAAATGCGCGACACAATTGCAAAATAAAAGTATATATCACA
>VNJV01005904.1:0-34526 GCA_008042635.1 Drosophila nikananu | reverse complement strand
AATTCCTTAAAAACTTGAAAAATAATTTTAGATTTTTTTATTCTTCCAAACACAGCTAGATCGACTCGGCTGTTGATGCTGATCAAGAATATATATGATTTATAGGGTCGGAAATGACTCTTTCACTATGTTCTGTGCTTCTGACTGAAATTATAGAGCCCCAAAAGGAGTATTAAAATTTTAATATTTATCCCCCATAATTTTGGGAAATTAAAGCTTAAAAATAGTATAACTAAGCTAAAAATAAATTAATTTGAATTCGGAAAACTGGTTTGAGTTAGTTTTTATAGGGCTAATAAAACTGCATACTGAATTTCAACTTTTTTTGTTCCATTTTAACAATTTAATTCCTTAAAAACTTGAAAAATAATTTAAAATTTTTGTATTCTGCCAAACACGTCTGGATCGATTCGGCTGTTGATGCTGATCAAGAATATATATGATTTATAGGGTCGGAAATGACTCCTTCACTGTGTTTTGTGCTTCTGACTGATATTATAAAACCCCGAAATTAGTATTAAAATTTTAATATTTATCCTCCATAATTTTGGGCAAATGAAAGCTTAAAAATAGTATAACTAAGCTAAAAATAAATTAATTTGAATTCGGAAAACTGGTTTGAGTTAGTTTTTATAGGGATAATAAAACTGCATACTGAATTTCAACCTATTTTCAAATTAATTTTTTCGGAATTTTTTTGTTCAGTTTTAACAATTTAATTCCGTAAAAACTTGAAAAATAATTTTAAATTTTTTTATTCTACCAAACGGAGCTAGATCGACTCGGCTGTTGATGCTGATCAAGAATATATATGATTTATAGGGTCGGAAATGACTCCTTCACTGTGTTTTGTGCTTCTGACTGATATTATAAAACCCCAAAAGGAGTATTAAAATTTTAATATTTATCCTCCATAATTTTGGGCAATTAAAGCAATTTGATTAAAATTATAAAATACCTTGCACGGTATTAAAATGAGGCTGCCAATTCTGTTTAAATAGTTACTAATGCAAGCGTAAAACATCGATGAACGGGCATTCGAAATGGGCTCGTTTTGTGCATCGATTTACATTAATTCTTCGCCGATAGTTGTCAACGTCTTTCTTAAGAACAAGAGTTTTAATAAACACCGTAAAAACTGTCCAGTAAACATAAAATGTAACGAAAACCGTGTGTACTTGCTGAATTTGTAGCCTGGTTGCTGGTTTCCCACATCTCAACCACAAAAATTAAGGAAAATCAGGGCAAAAAATGCCGCCGAGCGAGATCGAGATTGGGTCAGGTAGTCGATCTTCGAGGGCACAAAACAATTAGCCAGGCCCACAAAATGATACACAAACAGAGCGCAAATTGGGCAGCCACTTGTGAGCGACCTCAAAGCGAAAGCGCCGCCAATCCAAGCGGACTAACAAGGACCTCATAATCATCATCCCGCCGGAACGGCCAGAAATAAACACAAATATTGACGTTGCCTATCGCACGCGATCTCCGCTCGCTCCCTCTCCTCCTCTCCCGCTGAGGAGTTCTCCCGCAAAGATCACAGGCTGCGCCCGCTGGCCAATTCGGCCATTTGGCGGTGATGACTTGGCAAGTTGGCAACTCTGAATTATTTCAATCTGCGTTGATGACGCGGCTCCTTTTGGGCGGCGTCGTCCTCGTTGGAGGCACGATGAAAAGCTGGCGATAACGTGTCTGATTCCAACTGGACTAAGTGGGGAATATCTGGCGATGTATCCATAATTGGCCATCAAGACATAAAGGGCGTTCAAGTTCAAAGTGAAAACAGTTACAAACATTGTGAGAGCAGATTCTTCTGTAATATTGAGGTTGTTTTTAAATGGTTTAAATATGTGGTACATTTTATGAGATAAAAATCGTACCTTTTTTAGATTTTTAATAAAATCTGATAGAGTTTATTTGAATTAAGAGGGAAACTCTAAGCCTACTACTTCTCCTTCGTCCAACTTGTTATTCACTTGAAAGCAGAGGGCATTCCTGGAATCTCCCCGAATCCCTGTCTGGGAGTCCAGCCAAATATTGACGTTTGGGATTGAAAATTGGCGCACTCCAGAGTGAGACGAGGCAGCTGCCATTGATTGAAAGATCAATCGAGATCGAGGAGATTGCGAATCCGATTCTGAATCCGAAGCGATTCCAGCTGCCGTAGGGTAATTGGAGTCCACCTACGGCCGCCAGGCCAGGCCAGGTCTTTCGGCTACCAATCTCATTTCATATTCAGAACGATGCCTCTTTTGCCGGCCATTGTCCATTGTGTTTGATTGCCCGAAATCTGACCTTCACCCTGTGCGTTCATTGTTGCCTTTTGCCCGGCGAGGCGGGGAATTAGCCGCCGTCCGCTGTCCATTCAGATTTCGGATTCTGGATTTGGACGGCAGTAGCAGCTGCCGTGGCGCTCGTGCCCAGCTCCTGACCCTGATTCCCGCTCCTCAATTGCCGAAGACACCTGCCCTTTGTTGCGACTTTAGAAGCAAACTTGCCGAGGATAAAGTTTGGAAAGGCAAAGAAGACGGGTTTAATGGAAAATGGTGGGCTTGTATTTCTGAGGGAAACCCTATTTTGATAGGCCAATAGCAATTCCCCAATCAATAAGTTAAATAAGCCGTGGAATATTAATTAACCATAAACAGAATTTCTGTGGCCTCGTCCATTCAGTTACACAAGATGCTTTACCAGCGATAATAATGACATGGTGCTGTTATCAAACGTGGACAGGGAAAATCATCTCGCCATGTCCAGATACTCCTCGTCGATGTCCTCATAATTGGGTCACTTGTTGTGTGTGGCAGTCACGGCCGAATGAACCACACAAATATGCCAGAACAATGACAGCTAACCATTCAAAGGGAAGGGGCCCAGCGGCAGGAGCAGGAGGCAGAGGAGGTGGCCACATTGCACCGCATAATTAATCAAAGCGGCACGCGGCTGTGGGCGCCACAAAGCGAGCCGCCGACAATGCCAAACCCAGAACTCCGATCCGAGACCGAGACCGAAGCCAAAACCCAAAACCCCGACTCCAAAACCAAACCAGAGAGCTCTGCGAGAGAATCCCGCCCAGCACGTGAGCTGGATGTGGTCGGACCAAGGGCCTCGGATGAGGAGGTGCCGCATACAAATGAACGCCGCCCTCTTCCGCATTTAATAGAGAAGCCAGCGGATGTGGATACACAGTATTAAAGTGGATGTGGACACCCGCACAATCGGCGGGCCACGGATCATGTGGGTTGCCCACTTCCAGTCGCCAGTCACCAGTCGTCGCTCGTCGCCACTCTCTGTCTGCATCCACGTCTGGCTTTCGGTCTCAGCTCCAGACAGAGTCTATCCGTGGCACAGGAAAACCAGTTGGCAATTGCTTCATTCATAAATTGGCAAAGGCGTTGGCCTCCCATAGCTGATCACAGTGGTTCTAAGAGCTGGGAACTAGAACTAGGAAAAGCTGACAATATATATAAGTAAGATGCGTAACACCATTCGTTGCATTTCTTTCGTTTTGATATTGAGTTTACTGAACTAAGAAAACAATCAAATTAACCAGTTCAAACTCGACAAATAGTTCCTTTATTTATTTAACCAACTTCTTAAGTTTATTTTGCATTGAAAACAACCTGAATGAACCTCTTTTGCCCTAACTGGCTGAACAACTCCTTAGAGATGACTCACGCCCTGGAGCTAAGCAACCAGCGATTACCTACTCCTCATCCTCATCCAGCTCCTCCTCCTCCTGTGACCGCCTCTTCAACTCCAACAACTAACTGCTAATTGACACACCTCGACGATGGCATCACGTGCCCCAATGCCAGACATGACTCATCCGCTGCTGAGGAGCTGAAGAGCACGTTGCCAAAACCCGCTTGCCATGCCATTTATGAATGGGAAGCCGGGTCTAAAAACTCTAAACTCCTCCGGGCCTCGGACTTGTGCGACTGGATACTCCTCCATTCAACTCCAACTCGATTCAATTGCTTCTATGCGACGACGACGTCAAAAGTTGTTTGTTGTCTGGCTTCCCCGCCACTCCGCGATCTCTTCCGTCTGCGAGTTTTGCCTTAATAGTAAATCGTGTTTTGCATGCGCGAGTAGGTTGAGTTGCCCCTCAATATACAGATATACACACAGGTATCTCCCTCTATTGTGGTGTAGGAGTTGTGGAAATCGAAATTTCATTCACCCAGCTCATTCATTCATGAAAATGTGCTTGATTCGGTCGTTTGGCGAGTTGGATTACCGGGATTACGATAGGCTACTGGGTTCAAAAACCCAGAGGCAGAGGGAGATACAGAAAAGAGGAGCTAGAATGCATTTCAACACGTCGATACGTTAGGGTTCTGGTTAAATGTTCAAAACGATAATTGGGATATTAGAGACGAAAGTTGTGAAGCTCCAAGAAGAATATTTTGAAGAATACTTTAAAATAGCTTATAAAACTATTTAGCAGTACAATTTTATTACAGAAATATAAAAAATAAAATAAATCTAACAACTGGGAGGGGTAAGATCCCTCGTGGACTTCTAATCGGCTTAATTCTAATAGAAACGGAATCGGGAAACTGGAGCAGAAAGCTCTGCCTGCACTGCGTTACAAATTCCCTCGAATCTTCCGATCCAAACCAGAACGAGACTTGCAATAAACCCAACATAATTCCCAAAAACACACACCACCAGATGCCAGACCCCACAGGAAGGCGAGATGTCAACACTTTTACCACACGGCAGCTGGGATTCTAGGGAACTTGCGCTGTGCGATGAACGCCGCTGCCCCTAAAAAGTGCATCCAATGTCCAGGTCCATGTCGGAGATCCATGGCTATGACCACTTCGAAGCGCCGGAGAGGCAGCTGCCTGGTTAATGATGGTTTATGACTACTCCTCGTCGTTGTCGTCGTCGTCCCCGCTGACCATTTCTCAGGCCCATAACTCCGCGGTAACGATCACGATCCCGATCCAGGGTCCAAGATTGATTGCCCCGTGTGGCAAGTGAAATTAAAAAAGTGTTAAGCCACAGTCACAGTCACAGTGTCCAAGAGGTGGTCCCTAATAAATCCCAGCTAAGTCCGAAACACGAAACAGAACCTGCCTGACCGACCGACCGACCGGCCCTTTTAATGTCTTTATTTAGTGGAAAACAAAATCGGGCCGAGTGACAAGCCGCGGAGATAACGCAGATACAGATACAGCCGCGGAGAAAGGGAATCTCGCCGGGAGAGTTTATGGGCAGCCTTAATTGAAACAGCAAGTTCCCAGTTGTCACACGGAGGCGGTGCACGGATCGGGAACCATTAGGCCGATAAAAGCGTTGGCCTGGCTGCACTTTAATCCAACGGAGATCCGCAGATACACTTGGGAAAGAATACTAATAACTCAATTCAATTTGAATAAAAATAGATAATGAATCATGTTTTAATAAGAAATCTTCTATCATATCTTACTGTTATCCAGCACACTGTATTTTATATTGTAGAATCCCTATTTAAAATGCTTTTTTCTGTATGTATGAATGTTCCTAATTTGTTTAAGTGCATGGATACGGGACATGGCCCTGGTTGCGGACTCGGATTCGGACATCGGACGTGGACAGGGTCGGTCGCCACCTTCGAGCCCTGTTAACCGGGCCTTAATCGGCGCGTTGCGTGCGACACTTGCGCGGCTCATTAATAAGAGTTTAAAGAGCGGCTCGGCTCGGGGATATGTCCCAGCCCAGAGACGCAGGCACGGACCCCGAACAGAATCCAACGGTCCCCACATCTCGTTGTGAATAAATTAGACGGCGGTGGTCTTCGGTCCCCAAACTGCGCTGCGATCTTTGCCGATCATTATGTGCATTATGGCGTTGCTTCTCTCTTTATTCCAGGGTATGTGTGGGGTATCTTGTAAAATATGAATCTGAACTACATAATGCATCACATTCATATCAATATCTCAACAAATACATACGATTTTGCCATCTTCCTGGGTATAATAACTGTGTAAGCTATAGTACTGGAATATAACAAAGTTCAGATCGATTAATCCATTCAAACCCGTTCTTAGAGGGTCTAGAGCAAGGTAGAGGGTATCCTATAGCCGAACTACCTAAGTACCTGTCTCCTTCATTTCTTTTTATCTGTTCTTTCTTTTTTTTCTCGTAGCTTGTTAGGGGCTCTGCCGAGCCGCAGAGAGTTCTCTTAATTTGGGCTGCAGTCTGCGGCCGTTGCTGTGGCTGGGCTTCTTTGATGTCTTCTTATTTTCGGGTTATCATTTTTTATTCGGTTATTAAGCGGAGACAGACCTGGACCACCTTCGTCGAACGGCAGACTCCGGACTGCGACCGAACAACAGATGTGTGAAGCTCGCTGTGCAGAGCCTCGGAGGGGTCAGAGTTGGGGGTGATAAACACACAAGCATATGGTGTCACACACAGCAGATAAGACTGGTCCAACGGGAGGCCCGTTTCTGGCCAGCGCATCACTTGTCCACTGCTCACCAATTGTCTTGATCGGTTTTCGGGAAACACTCTCCTGTCCGGCTCGGGAAATCCTCAAAAACTTTGCCGCCGTTCAAATTTAACTCACATTTGACCCTGCCTTTCAACACAAACATGAATAAAAGTATTAAATATCCATATCCGCCCACAGGACAATCGCCGGGATAATACTTTCCCAATACATTTCCCTGGCTTCCAAAAGAGTTATTAAAAAATTGTAGGAAATTCGCAAAGACCAAGACGGGGACGGAAGGGCACACAAAGGGGGATTAGTCCACTTAGGGATTATTAGAAATTTCGCATCCTTTTGTGGGACAGCAAAGAATGGCAAATGCCCGGTAGGAAATTAGTGGAAAAATGTGGCCCAAACAATAGAAGGCCGGACCTTGGGCGATTATGGGATTACCCTGCATAATATTTCCAAAACAGAGCGAGACAGCAGCGGGGCGGGGCGGGTACAAGATGTCAACATTGTTGCACCTGAACTTTGAAGGAGCCGAAGCGGATGAAAGCTCCTCCAACCGCAGCAGTTGGTCAGGCCAAAGGTGGTGTCTCCACTTGCGGTCGAGACACAATTTAACGCACGAACGCAGGTACGGATCGGAATTTATGCAAATGATCCACCACAGCAGCAGCGGCGGCAGCAGCTGTCATCCGAAAGATCCACTCCACATCCAGATCCAGCGGCACTTTGCCATGTCGGTGTCGGTGTCACTGCAGTTGGGTCGGTGATCAGTGTTCCCACGGAATCAAATCCAAAAGTCATTACGGTCACTTGCCCGGCGAGTGCCCGGAGTGCCACTAATCCCCCAGATGCAACACCCGTCACGGCATTCCTCCACTCGAAAAGCTATGGGAATCGGTATCGGGATCGGACCGGAGCTCCCAAGTGGATGTCTCAATTTCGTGTGGGCGCTTTCAGGTGTCATGGGTCCATGGGGAGAGGGGGGGAAGACACACAGAAAAGAAAAGCCAGAATGAAAATCCGTTTCGTTTTCAAAAGCGCGATTAAAGAACCCAAAAAGAGGAAAGCTCTGTGGGAAAACGCTTCTGCTCCGCCGCACTTTCCATAACAACAGAAGCTGTCTTTGAACCCAGATTCTGTTCGGTTCGATCGAGAAAAAATAAAGAGAAATGCTCGCTTTTGGGTAAATATTTGGACATTTATGGGAGTTTCATACGAATTTATGGAGGATCAAGAAAAGCTGAGCCGCAATTTGTTCGAAATTTCTTGCTGGATTGTGGATTGTGCATGGGAACTAAAAGATCTCGCTGATAGAGGACTGCCTAAGTTGCCTAAACTATAGATCATGAGGGCAAAGCAGATTTCCAGCTCAGACAAAGGCCCATAGAGAAAGATACGCACTATCTACTAATTATGCTAAGCACTTTATATGCTTTTGCAGATCTGCGGCGCCTTAAGCGGTCTTTCATCGCTCTCAGGCAGCGGCATCAGAGTTTAACTTTGCCTCAAATATTTCCTTCGGAGGAGATCAAACGCAGACAATGCGGCTTAGGAGACGACACGCACGGAGCGGGAGAAGGACCCGAGCGAGATCTGGGACAATTTTGTGGTTAAAGCGGGCTCAGCAGCTCTCCGAATATTTGCCATCAATTTCTGGGCCGGCTCACGCACCTGAATTAGAGCACGAAACAGTTAATTGTCCTTTGTTTGTTTGTGCCGCTTTGCCGCTGCGGATTATCCTCCAAAAGGATGATCACCGATCCCAGGGATCACGCCTAGGACGCTTTTTACAAAAAACTTATTCTTTCTGTCAGCAGATGGAATCCTTGGGAACTCTCAAAGGACATCTTGCAGCGCCATTAATGCAATTGTTTGAATTGGTCCTTCCGGGGCTTAGTCCTAAACAGATTTGCATAATTTAAGGGCCCCGATCTCGGCCCTTGGCCTCTCACTTGGCCACGTGGTTCGTGGTCCGAGTGCGAGCTCGTTTCGGCCTCCTCTAATTGCCCTTTCAGTGTCCGAAACAATTTTCGGTGATCGGATCGGCTCGGCTCGTTTGGGAGTTCGGTGATCGGTGATCGGTGATCGCTTTGATCCAACCTAACAACATAATTGAAGCTCCTGACTCTGACTGACAACAGACGGCGGCGCCTTCAGTGATCGTTGATCAAGTGGCGATCCCCGAGCCCAAGACGCTGACCCAAAGCTAATTGTTTTGTGTCCCCCGCTAACGATGATCATCCCCTGCTATAAAGGCACTCAAACAAATTCAATTTGCACGATACAATTCAACGGCGTTCCAGAAAATCCTTACGTATATCCAACATGAAGATATTTTTTCGAGTGTGCTTGAAACGATCTATCTGAGCAAATTACATGATTCAGTTTTCGACTACTCAGCACTCCCAGGATCCTGATGATCCCTTCCGATTTTACTCCTCTCTCCCGCTCCGCGACTCTGATGATGATGTATTGCTGTGGCCGTGGCCCTTGAGGATCGTTTGTCGGCACGCCCTGACCAAGAAATCGGCGACGCCCGCACCTCTCTAGTGGGCGTTTTGACGACTCTCTTCGCCGTTTTTCCCTTCTTCAAATCCAAGCCCCGCGATTGCAGTTCCTTCCTTGGCGCTTGGCCCGAGGCAAAAAGGAATCGCTGGCAAACTGTGATAATTACACATTAATTGTTTAATTCGAGGCGATTGTTTCGCTCCATTCATCCATCTCCGACGAGTCTTCGCTGTGTGAGGTTCGGTTCTCTGCTCAAACCCACTCTCCAGACTCGTGGGAGTGTTTTGGGTTGGGTTAATCACTAATTAAGCAGCCATGAAATTCCCCAGCACGCATAAATCAGTCGCAGTCAGCAGTCGGAGACCCGATGGTGGTCTTCTCCCTTCTTCGATTCGACTCGACGCCCACACCGCGTTCCGACTGAAGGCGAGTCCTTTGTTCCAGGATGGCTTCACTTTTGGGCCTCCGATTGGCCTCCTTATCAAGTAAGGCAATGAAAACAGTTTTCATGACTCTGTGACGCATACTTCGGGAATGCTCCTTATCGATGGACAGGAATTTCGGCTAGGTAGGCTGTCAGAGCTAAGTGCAAGGTCAGGTAGGACCCCAAGGAATTATGGAGAATTCTATACATGAAATCATCAATGTATGTTTTATGTCCTCAGAGTATCTATTTTGGTGCAATTGTGTTAAGCATATCTAGGATTTTTATATCGAATTTAGATTAAATGTTCCAATTTCTTTACTTTTCACTGCATAAAAACATTAATATTGGGCTAAGCGCAAAGTTTCCCTTTACGAATTTCTATTTCAATTTATTAAAGGCCATTTTGGGAGCAAACAAGTCATCGCTGGCGTCCCTGCTGTCAAAGCAACCGCAAGAGGCAACCGCAGAAATCTATTTGGCAACTCTGGTTCGGGATTGCCAAGCGCTTGTTCGGGGTTTGAGGTTGAAACTCTGATTATAGTCTTTAAGCTTTAAGTTTGTTGGACTTCATCGGCCGGGAATAGGTTGAATTTTCCATTTCACACTCTCCCTTGCTTAATTAAGTTTTCACACCTTCTGCAGCTGAAGGCAGGCAGGCAACCCTGTCCCAAAAACCCGGGGGAACTGTTTAATTGTGCGATTCATTTTTGACCTGTCGGAAGTGCAGTTCCTCCCCGCTTCCTCTCTGTCTCCAGCGGCCGCGGAAAAGTTTTAATTTCTCACTTGTCTCTCTTGGCACTCGCTAAAGCCGAGAAGGAGAAACTAAAAAGGGGGAAACTTCGCTCAGGTGCAGTGCTGGCCTGACAAAATAATTAATTGCAGCGTCGCTTCTTAGTTCTGTCGACAATTTGTCTTTGAATCTAATTCTCTTTGTCTCCGCGCGAACTGAGAAGTCTCATTCTCCCGCCCACCTTAATTGCACTTAAGCGCAGGCAGAGAGACTATTTGATAATTCCAGCTATCAATCAGGGCAAATCAAACCGGAATGTTTATTGCAATTTCGCTGCACTTCCGAACTCCCCGGCTCGTAAAAAACAATTTTCGATGGCGAGCACAACAAAAAATAGAGTCATAAACCGAATACCTGCGGCACTGCAGGTAACAAAATCCCAACCTGAGGGCAAGAGCCGAGATTCCTCTGCTTTTTATGTCTGCTCTTTCTGGCTCCGTTTCTGTTTTGGTTTTGGTTTCTGTCTCCGCTCATAATTGCGGCAGGGCATAAATATTTTGATCATATTTCACGGCTCACTGATGACCGAAAAAGTGGGGGTATCCGAGGGCCGGAGATAATGATCTAGTCATTGGCCATCTCTCGGGGACTCCTAACTGTTTCCAGCTCCGTGTCATTTGTCGCCTCTTCTCGAGTTCTCACACTTTCCATCGTAAATCTCGGTAGGTTGGTGGCCACGTTTTGCATCACCCAGCCGGAGCATCGGAGCATCGGAATATCGGTGTATCGGTGTATCTCTGGGTAAAGACCTCTTATCGGTGTTTGCTCATCGAATCCTCTCTCTCTTTCCACGATCCAATCATCATTGCCACCGAGTTGACATCTCAATTTACTTCCCCGAATTACGGCTACGTCGGTAGCACGTAGAAGCAGCCCAATAAAAATAACTCGGAGGAAGTGCATTAACAGTTATGTCAGTGATGGGTTTTATACGAAAATTGTAGGCTCCGGAGAGGAAGAAATTCGAGATGGTGTGAGGATTAGGAAGAGTGTAATGCATAATTAGCAAGCCAGTGTTTGGTTTTTTAAAGAGAACATTGGCTTAGACACTTTAACAGGCTATAGGTTCAGATTCAGAAGAAGTAGTTGTTTTACAAGGCAATGTTTACCGTATAAAAAAATATATATATTATACAATATATCCTACGAGTGGTACAGAAACAATTACACCTATCAAAAGTAAGTGTTGTTGAACCCTATGTTGAAAAGCATGCAACATATTTAAAAAAGAGAAAATTAATTAAACTTCTGCAAGCACTCGGTCGGTGCTAATGGACTTCAAAAACCCTATAAATACTGAAAACATAATGAGGGCTGCCCGACGCCGGCAAACGACTTTTCCTCGGCACAAACATGCGAAAAGTTCCGAGTTCCTAGGAAAAGCGAAGCCCCTGCGAGGAGAGCATGCAATTCCTAGGCATTGAAGCGTGCCTCTAATAGGTGTCTTATATGTATATGCACCTGGACTTTGAGTTGGACCTGGACTATCTTGGACTATCTGCAAAGTACACACACCCGGTGGGCAATGTGTTCGAGCATTGATAGAATTGTTTAAAGAAAACCCAATTAACTCGGGACATGATGATGATGACGATGAGATGATGGAGGGATTGGGAAGAAGCGAGGTGTGACCACGGCCAAGATGACGTACTAGGAGAGAACTCTTCCCGAACACGTCTGTTGCTCTAGATGATTGTATAGTATGGCGCCGACTATGTTATAATCGAACACAGAAAACCACGCTGAAAGAAATGGGGAGTTAAATATCGTACTGAAGTTCGCTTCGAAGAATCTAAAGGATGCTAATGATCGCACTTTAAATCCCATTAAAGGGAGCTTATTCTGACAGAAACTTAAAAGGGAATCTTTGGTTGTTGGTAAGGCAACCGCTTTTGGGACATTTTAGTGAGAGGGTATCTCAGGAACGTATTAATTGTATGTTACTATTGTAATGCAGCATTCGGCACCTTTTTTCTTTAGGTGTACAGATTGCAAGCACATAAAACTTGGTACTAGCTGTACCAACACCACTAATGATGATTGTGTTCGTTGTTTGTTCGCTGTTCTTTTCGCTGTTAGTTGTGGGTTGTGCTTTGTAAGCGTGTTCGTTACGCTTGGCAGTGTGTTGCATCAACCGACATCGGCTTCGGATCCAAGTTAATGTTAATGTCGCGTTCCAGAAATGATAATGATAATGATGGCAGATGAGCTTTCCTCCCAGAGACCGAGGGAGAGGAGTGCAGCGTCATCGCTTCGCCGCCAGCGGCGAAACAGTTGAAATGACAACAGTTGTGCTCCAGAAAACAAACAGCGATATAAAGTTATTACAATTCCGTACTCCATACTCCGCGGTGTTCTGTATTTATTTATTTTTCCTGCCAACTCCACCCGCTTTTAATTGGAAACAGTTCCCCAAAACACCCTTTCGGATCTCGGAAACTCGGAAAGGCGGCGAGGCCCAAGTCAAGAAGTCTAATTACCAAAAGTCATTCCGTTTGCCAGCCGCTGCTCCCCTTCCCTTCTCACTGATTTACATTTTTGACATAAACTTTTGTTCAACTAAAAAGCCAACACAACAGCGGACGGCGAGAAAAAACGGGAAAAACAGAGCGTGAGGGGGGAGAAATAAAAATAGCAAAGTCATTTAATTGCGAAAACGCGTTTTAATTGCTTCTGGGCGCTGGCCTGGGAGCTGCAGAGCTGGGCCAACCGGGAGCTCTTCGTCGCAATGGGAATCGGAATTCGTCGGAGTGGGAATCCAACTGTTATAGTTGGTATTTTAACCTCTTTCCCAGCTGGGCCGCGTTAAGACATCTTGCCAAAAAGTATGGGGCGAAATAAAATAAAAAGTACGGGCCAAAACTGCCTCATAATTTCATTAGGCAAAGTTACACTCCAGTAACGCGGTCGACTTTGAGGGGATTCTCTCTCTATCTGGCCACTTGGCTTGCTTATCTTTGAGTCGGAGGGCAGGGCAGGAAAAGCCGTCAAAATTGGTGACCCCGACAATTATACGCTAGGGTGACCCTAACTTGAGCAAGTCACTTTGCCACAATAGCGAAGAAACAGAAATACGGTAGGAATTACATAAAACTTATGCCAACTAACAGGATTAGCCAGAACTGGTTCTATGTTTTGTGTAGTTTATGTTTTTCTGTCTCATTTTTAAGTTATTTAATAACGATTAAACGAATATATTTCTATATAATTATAACCAAATAATGCATGCTAGTTATTTGCAACTCACCAAGCAGTTTATGTGTGTACATAATTATTAAATAATTTTTCCAATAGCCACAATCCTAAAAAAAAAAACAAAATATATTAAAAATTTATAAAAAACACAAAGTAAAATATATGTATCTTAAGGATTTTACTTGTTACAAATAGATTACTCCCTTTTAAACCCAGACACGCCAATTCTTTCAGCTATATAAATTAAAATCAATTATTGCCACAGATCTAAGCCATGAGAAACTGCACCAGCAGCAGCAACTGCACCAGCCGAAGCTCTTGTCCAGTTCCCTGGCCCAATGGAGTGGGCTTGGCTCGGTTTCGAAAGGGGATTCCGGAGTCCGGAGTGTGTGGTGCAGGCTCATAAATCGAGCCAAGTTGTCATGGCCGTGGGGCAATGTTTTGGACATTGATTGCCAGCTTCTGCATATTTTCCCACAGTGCAAACTGATCGAAAAGTGAAAGAAACTGGGACCTGCTTCAGTCACAGGATTCGAACTGAGGTGTACCCTTGAAAGGCAATGATATATGGGATTGGATTAAGTTTAACCTGGAATTATCTTGTAAAAAAGATCTATAAACTTTTAGTAATAGCAATGTTTCAAATGACAATGTTCTTAAGGGTGCAAAATAAATGCAAAAATTCAGCCAGCTCAACATGCCTTGTCCGTTGCCATTCTCAAGCGAGGGTTTGGCGAATAAAAAGTTATTAAATGCAGCCGGCGGAGGAGGTGGTGGCATGCAGTGGGAGCTTGTGTGGCAGCCACCACCTGTGACATGAAGTGGAGCATGGAGTGCGGAGACCAGACCACGGAGCGTGGAGCGTGGATCATGGATCTCTCGGGGCGTGGGGGCTTAGACGCAGACAGACGCACGGCAATTACGCTTCTCTAAACAGCTGAGCCAGCCGAGGACCAATCGGAATGGCACTGGAGTTGGACGATGGACAGGAGCAGGAGGAGCAGAAATTAAAATTACACCCGCGGGCCAACCAATACGATGGACGTTGCTTCTAAAATTATAAATACAACAATTCAAAGCGGTGCTGTGGAGGTTAAAGCCAAGCGCAAGCCCAAACCGATCCGATCCAATCCAATCCCGGCGATGCCATGCCATGGGAATTACACTAATTTAAAGTAATTGGCTATAGTTTTTCACTTGGCATTTAAATACGAGTGTGTGTCCAGGCTCCAGGTCCGCGTCCAGGTCCCAAACCCCAACCTGAACCCAGGCCCAGTGTCCATTCCATTCCAGTCCGCTGCAGTCCGCAATTTTAATCGATTTGCGTATATGGCGAATGGAGGACTATTAAAAAAAGACCAGAAGAGACTGAAAGCAGGCAACCCAGAGCCGAAAATGAGACTGGGGCCAACCTGGAGCGTACCCAAAAGTGGGCGTTGCCCCAAACTGAATGGGAAAATGAGTGAGTTCTGAGCCCGGGAGTTTGTGAATTGAGGATTGCGGATTGCGGAGATGACGACGTCGCATTCCAAGTAGCGCATATGCTGCACCACTCTGCCCTGCCTTTGGATTCCAGCACCGGGAGCAGGAGCAGCCCTGGAGCCCTCTGCTCTGTGGAGCCTTCAAAGCAAAACTAATTAAAAGTGCCCCGAAAACAAAACAAAACACGGGAGGGCAGACAGGATTAGCCAAAGCGGAACCAACGTTTGGAATACCCTTGCCGCAATTTATAGGACTGTGCTGATTTCAAGGGATATGTATCCATTAGTCAAAAACTTTCATTCATTTATTAAATTTGTGTAAAAGAAGACACAGGCTAGTCTTGTTTAACATGACTAGCAATTGCGAGCAGAAGAACAGTAAGGAGAATAAGATGCGTTACGCCATACACATTTTTTTACATTGTCAATTTTTATATTGTCAATTTTACAATAAAGTCTCTCAAGTTTAGATGCGTAAGGAAGCTTCTCACATGGAAAGCACCTCTCATGGGTGAGGGCATCCAGGCAGGGCAATCCAAACAAAACCACACCGAGGAGTTGACTCGACTCGAGCCAAGACCGGGACATTGGACACTGGACGCTGGACACATTCATGGCCAGGAACCTTTTGCCCATCTGCATGCCTTGCTAGTGCCCGGGGCGCTGCCGATCGGAGAGTTCAGGGAGTTCGGGGCTCGGGCTCCCATTTTCTTAACCACTAAAATTAATAATAAGTGATCTGGATCTGGTTTCGAGCAAAAAACAAAACGGCTGCGGCTGCGACTGCGGCCTGAAGTAGAACGACGCGTCTCGGGCATAAATAAATGTTATGTGTTTTTTGCCAGCCACCGCAGAAGGAAGAGTAGAAGAAGGACCAGACCAGCAGCATCAGGAGCAGGAGCAGCCCAAATCCCCGCCTGAAATCCCATACCACGTTCCTTTGGCACCTTTGTGGCCTGCGGCGAGACAACAAAATCATTTTGCCGCCGCCGAAGGTTTGAGCTCCATCCAAAACCCCAGAGCCACGGGGCCGCAGGGGCGTGGGGCGCCCATTATTGATTGGCTAATCAAATCATTTGCCAGACGTACGGCAACTTGTAGAGCCCCGGAATCAGACCAAACGACAGGCGCAATTATCATTCCAGAGTCGCGACGCGACACGGCCTAACTAATTAATAATCCCAGCGATTAGCACAGTCCCGAAAAAAACCCCAGACCCTGGGACTCAGCCGAGGCCGCCCCTATTCTTCTTCGGTCGTTTATTAATTAAAAGTCTCTCCTCGGAGGCTGTAACTGGGCAAGGCTGCCCAACTCAACACCCAGCTAAGGGCCCAGTCCATCTGTTGTTTCATTACGCGAAAGAAAATGCTCTTTCAGCTAGCAGGGGAGTTGGTCCTCTCGACAAGCGTATTTACTGAAGAAAATAGAAGAAAATCTAATATTATTCTCCTTTTCATCTCAACGATATACATACATCCCCACCAGAACTTAAGAAATCCTCTTGGCATAATTCCCCTTTATAATTATTAATTAATTTCTGTACACTTAAGTAAGCTTTATAAACTGATAGCGGAATTATAGTACACTGCTTTGATCCCTCGCAAGAGTATCCCTGACTCGGTGTCTTCAAACTAACCGTTTTTCCTCCTTGTTTTCATTTGTTTATTTCGCGCTTTTCGGTGCTCCAGTGTTTCGGCATTAATTAGTTTCATTCGCGTGTCCAGGGGGATAGTCCGCGGTAGGTGTTTCCTAATGAGTCGTCGCAGACGCCCTCTCCTGGCCGGATCCTGGATCCTGGATCCGGGGTAGGTGTACTTGATGGGCTGTTCCCCGAATGTTTGTTTGCCCAAGTTAGTTGTGCAAATAAGTTTATTAGTGCGATTGGGGCGGGAATCGAAAGGGGCGTTCGTACATCGTGATGAAGAGCCGGCCAGCCGGATAGCAGGAGAGGATTAAGCGAGAGATGAACACATAAATACGTAAGCCATCCGACTCCATTAGCGCAAGTGGAAATCGGTTGAGTTAAGAGCCAGCCGGCCCGTCCGGGGCGTATTTAAAGTGCGAAATTTCATTTTTAATAAGCGAGGATTTTCTCATTAAGCGCATTCACAATTTGTGGCCGGGATACGGGCCGGGACCGGGTTCTCGAGGGCCATAAGGCATTAAGAGGGACGAGGTACACGAGATGTAATTGCGGATTTATGTGCAGCAAGTGCGGAAAAGTGTTGACCAAAGGATAATGGAGTCCTGGAGCGTAAATACAGGCTCGCAATATATTTCAGTGCGCTCTTCCTTCATCGAGTTGCAGTTGCAGTTCGAGTTGCAGTTGCTCTGCTGCTCCGTCCATCCAATTTAACAGTTTAAATCAATTGGCAAATTTTTTACTGCACTTTCATCCATCCAAAAAAATCCATGTCATGTGGCCACAACACAAACAGAGAGGGACGGTCGCAATGAAATAAATTTCCCTCAGCCCAGCTCCTCCTATATTCACATGCTAATTAAATTAGTTTTGAACGAATTCACACACCCCCACACACCTAAAATAGCCGAAAATTCAATTTTAGCCTCCGACCAAATGCCACCGAAATTGGCGAAATCCGTTGGCGAGGGATTACATTACCATAATCATTGCAGTTATAGCCGGCGAGCCGATGGCCATGCGGCATTAAATGCCAATTAAATGGCCAAACGGAAGCCGCGCATATAGCTAATTGGTATATATGTATTTGTATCCCTAGAAGAGCTCTCTGTGTCAGTCTGAGTTGCGGATTATGGAGGCACTAATCGCGCTGCTATAACGGATGTCGGGGCTGGACTTGGGGGGCAGTTGTCATGACAGCAGGAGGATATCATTGCAACGAAGTTGCGAATTTAAAGCCGATAATGAAACTTGGACATGGCAACAGTAATTAAGATTCTTCATGACTGACTAATGTACCAGAAGAAAATAAATACTAATACTAATACTAAAGCTTAAAGGTTTCTTTTACTGAACGAGTTGATAAATGTAACCTATTAGAACAAATATTCATATAAAATATATTCCCAGCAACAAAATGATAAATTAACAAGCAAGACCCCCGAAACGATTGCTTTTAATAGGATCTGCCTCCGTTTTCCCTAAATATGCTGATTAGTCTTGGCTCCTGGCTAGGTTCAATCCTGGAAAACGAGTGCTGGACACGCGCCGTTTAGGATCGCCGAACCATATGGCTGGACCTGGGTCAGTTGCTGGGCAGGAGTTCAACAAAAGGCTCCAAAACAAGGACCTCAATCAAGGGCAGGCTCCTTGGCAAACGGCAACAGCAGCAGCCGTCATAACAGCGTCAAAACTAATTTTCATTTTCGATAATAACGAAAACAAAACAAGGACCAAGACAGACTGGGGATCGAGCGGCGGCGCATCTGTTGCCGCAACCAAATTAAATTTACAAATTATTGGAGAAACACTTTTCATTTTCGGAAAAAGTGAAAACTCCTTGCTGTGCCACTCAGCCAACTGTTGTCCCCGGGCCAAATCTGACAGCATCATCATTAGCACAGCTCCCGCGCAGCTCCTCGACTGACTGACAACCGACACGAGACTCGTCTCCTCGCTCAGGTGTGTGTGTGTGTCCCACAACAGAATCGTGATAAGCAGAACGCTGCTCCTTGGGGCGTCCTCCTTTCGCTACTTTCCATCCACTTTCCCTGCTCCCTGGTCGCGTGCCAGCTGTGGACCGCAAGGCTAGACCAAGAGCAATACCAAGGCCCAGGTCGCAGATCCCAGATCCCAGCCATATGGCGCATCTGCCTCGAAACGGAACATGTGACAAGTAGTCGTCGTCGGATGCTCCGACTCGTTTGATTCCATAATTTGCAATAAACACGAATGTTTATGGTAGGCAAAACGGCGACTCATTCGAGATGAAGCAAAGTGCGGCGGCATGGAATGGAGGAGCGACAGCTGGAGGAGTGATCTTCATCCTTGGGTATGCCAGAGCGAGTTCCGAGTTCGATCCTTGGTACAATAGCCTTCCGGCCTGATTCGGTAATGGGGAATTATTTTCAACAGCCTTGAATTTTGTATACAATACAAATATATCCTCGTATGACTCGTATTGCCTTTTGTTAACCATCTGATATTTCTGGCTGCAGAGAGGCAGGTTGTCTGTTTCGCATTTACCATGAAAGTTCTTCAAAAAACATCTCTACTTTTATATTCTTGGTACTTGCATCTCAGGAATTTTGGTAAATTCATATGTCTTATAAGAAACAGTTTAACAACCCCGAAAAGCGGCTAATTATCTACAAAATATATCATCAATTTCTATCAAAATTAAGGATACTTTTTGTAGCATTACTCTATCATCTCCGTGTGAGTAACTTGCTAAATCTTCGCACGCACAACAGATCATCACCGCAGGACACTGGACGCACGTGAAGAGTTGAAAAGATGAGAGTTGAAAACCAAAATCCTGAAATGCATAAACGTGCTCTTTGCCAGCTTCGCTAATTCCCTTCCCGTTCAAGGGAGCAGGAACAGGAACGAGCAGCGAAGAACCACCCGAGTTGAATGCGAATAAATGTGCGTAACCATTTCCATTTGCCAGTTTCCCTCTCATTGCATTTCCATAAACGTGACTGGGCCGGAAAATGATGGCAAAATGTGTGTCATGGTCAGGCCGTGACAAATTGCAGGGCGCGTGAGCAGAAGAATGGCAGACCGATCCTGGATTCTGGTTTTGGCTCTAAACCTGAACACAATGACACAGCGTGAGGCCTCCGATTTTCCGCCTTTGGGTTTAGGGGTTTTCTTTTTTTTGATAAACCGATTGAGGAATTATTACGCAAAATAGAGTTTTGACAATTGAAAAATGGCTTAGGCAGAGGCTTTGCCCCCTGGCTGTACAGTTTTTTCTCTTTATATTTGAATTTCTTGATCCGAAAAGCGTTTAAATTCAGGCGAAGCGTTGAATTGGAAAGCGGCCGCATTGGCATTATCAGCACGCGATTGCGCCAGCGATCTGTCACTAATTACTCCTCGGAAATGCAATTGCAGGGCAGGTGCAACCACTGCAACAACTGCATCTGGAGTTGATTGAGTCGCAGCAGATCGGAACGGAGCAGCAGAAGCAGCAGCAGGAGGAGGAGGAGGAGGAGTGGCCAGGGGGAAGCGGTCAAAGGCTCGCCGGGAAGATCCGATGGTCGCGAGCGGTGCGGCGCGTGCTTTACTTTTTACTTTCAACTTGGCCTCGCGTCGCCGCCTGGCTTATGGATTTTTTCGGACATTTCGGGATTCGTGAGCGTCGCTTCCGTGCGCCAGCTGCAATTTGTGGCTCATTGCAGCCAGGCCAGGCTACAAAAACAATAACAACAAAAAAGGGCCAGCCCCGGAACGGCGAGCGTGGATAATTTAATGGTCTTCAAAACGAATGAGATATGCCCTATCATGACGGAGGATTACCATGGCAGACAGAAATTTAAATTTATAAATCAGGACATTTTAATGGTATAAGAAACTATTTGGTTTTTCATTACATTTTTATACTGATCTATCACCTTTATAGAAACTTCAAACTCTTAATAATTCCACAGTAATATAGGATATCTCCTTCCTTTCTCCCTCTCATCTACCTCCTAAAACTCTATAACTCCTTTATTAATCCCCTGTCATAGTCCACATACCCTTCGATCCTTAAACTTTAAAGCGATTTCCATGAAAAAACAAGAGCAAGCGCATATAAATGTTAGCAACAAGAACGCGAGGCAGCATTTAAAAGGCCAAGCGAGGCGTTTTACCGGCAATTATCGCGCTGCTCGGACCGGAGAGTTGAGGAGACTCGAGCACCGGGAGGGACAGGGCCATCGGAGGGCTCATCATTAACCACAAAAAAAAAATAAATAAAAAATAAAGTTAAAACAAAAACCAGGCCGAAAACAAAAGCGCAAAAACCACGCCGAAAAACGATGGATATTTTTGGTCGTTGTTGTTGTTGCTTTTCGTCGAACTTTTTTGGGTTTCAGTTTCGGTTTCGGTTTCGCCTGCAAAGCCGGAGATGGAGCTGGAAGTGCAGATGATGATGGAGCAGGAGCAGGAGCAGGAGATGAAGCTGGAACTGGAGCCGCCGTAGGACCAACCTGCTGTCTGGCCTGCGCTCGTTCGCGTGTTGTAATTGCCGACGCCGTCTGCCAGCATCTGTTTTTGGGGCCGTTTATCGATGGTCGTTGCTCCCCTTGTCCCCTGATACAGTCAAAAAAAAATGGGTGCCTTTTTTTCTAATATAAATCCTTAACTAGTTAAAAACAATATAACAAATATTGACAAACTTGAACATAAAAAAAAAACAGAGAAACATTGAAGTATATTTATAATTACCAACTATTTATTTAGTCCGTTTGGAAATCAAAGAAAGGAATGTCCAAGTTTCTAAAATTTAATGTATGTTAAACTTGAAAATGCTCAACTATTTATTTATTAAGAAATTTATAAATCAAAGAGGATCTTAATTAGGCTTACATTTAATTAATTTAATTTAATTTGTATATTTAAGTGTCTAAACACAATTTGATTTAAAAATATTTGTGTCTTCATAGAGTTCTCAAATATTTATTCACCGAATTTACAAATAAAAAATGCTCATAAGAACCAAAGTACACTACATGAAGAATAGTTTGTAATATATGTAATATTGATATGTATTTTATATTTTGAAATGTGCTTGTCTTAAATGTTTCCCATCTTTTCCATTCGTATATTTCCCTCGGGCTCCGTGTACCTCATAACCGCAGTGTCAATAATCGACAGCTGCCTCGCTTCCATCGCATCCATCGGTCTTTATATTTTTGTGGGGCAGGAGCGGCGACCCCCTTTTACATAACTTCGCAGCTGCCCCGAAACTGGGTTCAGTTTCGTTTTCGGTTTTGCCTTCCTCCCGGAGCGTTTTTCGGAGCTTCGGCTGGGTCGAGTGCAGCTTTCAATTAGCCGCCTGCTCCTTGTAATGAATGCCGACAGAGCGGCGGCCCCAAAGGCCTCCACCTTCTCCCTCTGCCACCTCTTCCCCCGAAGTGACGACTTGTCGAGAGAGAGAGAGAGAGAGAAAGAGAGAGGCTGAGCGGAATCGGGGGGCACGTGCCACAGGCGGCAAAAGGGGAGGCTTAAGCTGCAGGAGTAATTTACCAGAGATTGACAGCATAATCCATCAATGGCAGTGCCCCCAGCTAAGGGGGGAAGTGGTTCTGGCCACTGTGTGCGTTGCTGTTGTTAAGCCCCCAAAAGGCTGGCACAGACCAACAGGTGTAGGTTTTTATTTGGGGAATATGCCAAGGCAATTGATGGAGTAATTGAAGGGATTACAAACATACAGCACATTGCGCAGTGCACAGAGGGGGTTGCCCGCAATCGAAATTAAAAAGTATAGAATTAAAATGTTCAAGAAAACTACCATTAAAACGTCATCCTATCCCAAAACTTCCCTGGATATTAATTCATTCTGCCATTTATCCTTGGTTAGGACTTCATATTCTTTCCCTTCTAATGAAACTTGAAATATTTTCAGTGAAATGCCGAAGAAAAACAAACACTTATTCAACCCCTTTTTCTAACAGAGCTGAAGTCAGAACAATCAAAATAATCATAATTAGAAACTGAAACCCATTAAACCCTGACCCTAGCACCCTAGCACCCTATTCGCTGCACCAGCAACCCTTTCTCCGAAGCAACCTCCACTCGAGTGAGACACTTCCCTTTCCTTCCTTCTCTTTTGACCAAATATTTTCGAATGCAATGTTTGCTCGAATCCGTAATTAAAGCGCTGGGAGTGAAGATTGGAGAACTGAGCCCTGCACTTGGTGGGCAAACAAGGTCACCGGTCACCGAGGGAAGCCCCCGGCGTCGTCAGGGGTTGGCACTCGTCTGGGTATCCATTTCCTCCACTGACCACGGGGGGAGTCGCAAAGTCACTTCACGCCGGCCGTGCAAATTAAAACGGAATTACAGAGCTGACTGGAGTTCCGCTGGGCAAATATATCCGAGCTGGGGGATTGAATTTCAGCGGTGACACGAGTGCAGACGGGTCGCAGACACCCGCCAGACGACGACCACTACGACACCTCTGCCTCTGGAAAGGGTTGAGGCCGCACAAGTGCAGCCCATTCCCGGGGGCTAAGCTCTGGAGCTAAGAAGCCCAAGAGCTCAGGCCTTGGCTTCCGCTTAATAATATTTCAAATTGGGCCAAGTTCTGGCCAGGAACAGCAGCAGTTTTCCAACTGAAATGCAATAAAAAAGACGTGCAAGTTCGTTCGCTCCTCATCCAGAGCGAAAACTTTTGTAATAAAATGTTCATTAGTGCTGGAAGCAGCTCCCGCTGAGTTGTAGTCCCAGTCCTAATGCCGGGCCCTCGCCTCCTCCTCCTCGGCCATGTGTGTGCTGCGCTGCCTCTGTGGCTGCCGATGAATTGCAGTTTTAATGTGTTGCCAGCACTTTAACTAACTGGGAATCTGAGTTGCAGTTGCGGCCCCCGGCGGGCAAGGGCAAAAAATCGCCAGATTGCAAAGTTTTGGAGGATGAGCTCGGAGTTCGGGCTGCGACTGTGGTCCAACTTTTGCCGCGTAATTAAAACCAAAGCATTGCCAAAGTGGACAAGCGCCCTTTAAACTGATTAGCGCCGCGAGTTTCGCGAGTGGTCAAGGGTTCCAGGATTGCGGCGGGTGCAAAAAGGAGTAGAGGGTCCAACCCCAAATGTGTTTTTAGTTCCCATTCTTCCTTTTTTTTCTGCTGCGTTGCGGCGCTTGCAATTCCCCATGATGCGGGCAGCTACTGATGCCGCTGAGTGCTCAAATTAAATCCAAATGGGATGCAGCTCAAGTGTGGACATTGGGTGATTCATATGAAGAGTTTAAATGGGATAACTTTCTGCCAAAAACTTTGCTGATTCCCCTCCAATTACTTTTGATACGAATAGGGTGAATCTTAATAGAGTTATCTTCACACTGTACACGCTCGGAATTGAATAGAGATACGAATGTTGAAAGTTTGTATAGCTGGAGGCCATTGAGGAAAAAAACATATAAGGAACAAGGTGCGTAACGGCTCAGGACCTTAAAAATCTTAATAAAAATCTGCAGATTTCCCTAGCCCTAAGTTATACATTTCTTCCCATCAATTTCGATTGATAATTAAATGCTTTTGTACCCAGAATACTTCGCTGTTGACTCAAGACCACTGTCCCAGCCTTTGTAATATGGTTTTCTTATCTCTTCACCGAGGAGCTCCGTCCCTCTATTTATTTATTTATTCATTTCGATGACTTACTCCGCAGAGTCAGAGCCAATTTGGATTTAGCCATTGCCCCGTTCCTTTTTTTTTGGCCCTCCTTTGTCTCAGCGGCGACTCTGTTTGCGCTGCTTCTTTTGGCTGCCAGAAATTGCAGTGTCGACATCTCCTGGGAACCGTTCCAAAAATGCCTCGGCATACATACAAATGTCCTTTTTAACCCGCATTGGGCTTTGGTGCTGGTCCTGCTGCCGCATTGACCGCAGACCCAATGCCTGCGTTGCCCTGGCCTCGTTCGGGATTAGGATGCACAATAATTTCAACAATTACTACTTGAATGCAATGTTTATGTTCAATTATCGCTCCGAGCAGGAGTGGGAGGGAGGCCCTTTGGGTCGTTGCAGTTCATTGATTGACATTTTTATTATGCATATTCGCTGGTCCGCTTCCTTCCTTTCTTCCGTTTCGTACCATTTCTGGCCAACAATAACAATAAATTCCCAATTTGTCTTTGGCTTTGGCTATAATGAGACGTCCACAAAAGAGAGACCTTAATCCAATAGATAAATTTCGAGCATGTCCTGGCCAAGCCCTGGTTCAAGTCCCACGCCAGTCGCTTCTCTGACTCTGTGGCAGACAGTCTCATTACTCGTCCATTATTATTGGCCTTCGCTTCGTCCTCAATCAATTTTTCAATTTCATTCCCATCGCCGACATTCACAACTGGCCCTGCCATCGAGTTCTGTTTCCCTTTTTATCGTTCTATAACAAATTTGCATTTCCTTGCGGCTGTCTTGTCACACTTTTGGGTCCTTCTGGCATTTCTCTCATTGTTTGGCTAAAAGGAATGTTAATTTGCTTAAGGAGTTGGTTGGCTTTTATACTTGATTTCCTATCCTCGTTTTTATATTGACTTCTTAATATTTTTCATAAAATGAGGCAGTTATTTTTGGTCTTTATGTTGCCTTTAATTATTAAAGCAAACTATAAAGTATAACCCGGAAATAGTCTGTAGGGAGTGAGTCCTTGTGTGAATTACCCTAAAGACATTTAAGCAGATTTCTCTATGTGCATCTCTCTCTCTCTTCTGGCATTTTTAGAGAGCCAAACAAGCGACCACATTTTTCCTTCTAAGAAGCTGCTTGAAAGACGCGCCCCTGGCCGATTATTAGTCCAAGGGATCCTTGGACAGGATCCAGGAAAACCATCGCGAGCACCTAGACAGGGGAAAAACACACTCACATCGCGAAACATTTGGCGGAACTTGCGGAAACAAGTCGCGAAACAAAACTCTGGGAAGGGACACCTTGCTGTGTGGGAAGCAAGTGCGCGGAAATTCCTGATTCCAGCAGCAACTCGCATATGTTGAGCACATGTTGGAGGAAATTCCCGGCCCGCCGGCCAGGAATCAACGTCCTGCGTGGGAAAAGCCCGCGCCCACGCCCACGCGGCCCACAGCGTGTTACCTGTGTTTAAGCGGCTGACCTTGCCCCGACTGGGAGAGGGAGAGGGAGAGAGAGAGAAGGATAAGGATAAGGTTGTGGGTCCCCTTGGAGAGATGCGATGCGATGCGTGTCTGGCACAATGGAAAGCCTGCGATGTATGGATGGATGTCTGCGGAACAGACACCACAACCTGAGGGAACGTGGGAAAAAAGGATTTACGACGAGATGAAGTTGATGACGTGCCTGGTCATGGCCATGTAATGTAACTGTGTTTGCTGTTAGCTGTTTGTGTGTCCCCGCATCCGTATCCGAATCCGAATCTGTATCTGTGCCTGCTTACCTGTTGCACGCACATGTTAAAAAGTCATCATAAATCTCGACCGAGAAGGAGGACGGACTTTTCCTTTTCACTTTTCATGCGGGAGTGCTCTCCTCTCACCTGAGAACTTCCCTCCTCGTGGAGGAGCGACGAGGATGACTGGCAGCGAGGACAGTGTGTTATGCTATCTATCGGATCTGTGTAAATTCCCAGCTTATCATGCAAAACACGTAACGCAAGTCTGATCCTTTGGCCAGGAAGCATCATCATCGTCGTTGAATGCTACTCCTTTTGTGCAACATGCCATGGTCGTGACCTTTCCCGCGAACTCCGCCTTCTGACTGCGGCTTAGGCTCTCTGCCTAATAATTTGTATAAATATTTATTTTTGCTACCGATTTCAATCTCTGTGGAAAGGTGTGAAATTCAAAACCTCCTGACCGTGATCTCTTCTGATTCCCTTACCGGGAATTATGTAGAATCAGAGGGGAATCCGTTCGTTTGGGTTTCGGTATCGAATTCTGGTCCCGGGGACATGTTCTGCATTATGGATTTGCATTTCGGTTCACCTGCCACTGCGGCACGTTCCAGGGACTAGAAGTGGAGTGGAGAAACCCCCAAATCGAAGGCTTCTTCCAATAAAATAAGATATCTGTCTGAGCTTAATGTTTAAATAAAAAACCTTAATTGTTATTGTTCGAAATCACCAAAAATCTTCTGTGGTTGATTAACTTTCTTTAATTAGAAAGGCGTATGTATGTGAAATAGATTGTAAATTTCTTTTATAATTGCGATCCCGCTTAAACAACTATATAATTAAATCATTCAGCAAAGTGAGATTTTTTAATGAAAAGGGTTTACAAATGAGAAGAAAGAAACAGCTGTTGCATCAATGCGGACTATTTTACCAATATCTAAGCTGAAAAACTCTAGAATTAAACCATTCTCTTCAATGTTTCATCATTTATTGTGCTTATTTCATGGCTAAAATTAGAGAAAACATTGACGGTCCAGTCGCAGTATTTAATTATTAATAAAAACTAATTCTATACTCTATACTCCGCTAAGACCTAGTACCTTCCATAAGACCTTAAATTTCACAATAATATGCAAGGTATAAAATACCAAACTTCCAAAGAATGCAAACAATGCTTAATATTGAAGAATGTACTGATTTTTAAGACTCAAAACACACAATAAATTCAAATTCAATATCCGCTTGAATTTCGTCACATTGTGCAAGTCACCGGTAGAATCAGTTTCTCCAGAGGAATCTGAAGCACGTATATAAATAAGAATTGAATCTAAAAATAACCAAGCACCCCCTCTGGTAATAACCTCAATGGAATTTCGCCACATTCCCCAGCTTAGGTGATAAAGCGGCGAGATTCGAAGATCGCCCTAGACGCTACGCATGCGTTAGTCAGCGGCATTGGTATTAACCCGGAGACTATGGTGACTCACTGACTGCCATTAACCAACCCCCAGATCGAACCGCTCGCTTCGAGCTGCTGCAAGCGAGTGCCAGTGGCCGCAGTGCATCCACAGGCAGGCGACAGCGGCCACTCTTATACGAGCCAGCCAACGAAAACACAACGTGCTCGAGTTGCACTCGGCGCTCGCTCTCAGCCCGGGCCCGTTTCCTATAAAGGCCGGAGGAAGCGGCCGCAGCCAGTCAGTTGCGTGCGAACTAACAGATACAAACTAACAGATACAGAGCGTCACGGTAACCCCGAGAGTTCGAGACAAGAAATATTCAAATTGTCGTACGCTGCGCGTTGTGTGCGAAGAAAAATATTGTATCAAGAAAAGATACCCGGGTTGAGTGTGTGTGCTCGAAAATGAATTTTGCGGCAGCAAGGCCCCCGAATTGTGAGCAAAGTGGCCAAGTGAAATGGCAATAAACTAAGCCAAGAGAAACTAAACTTATTTGGATTAGAAAAGGCATTTTTGGATACCGGATACCATAATATATCCCAGAGGAGCAGAGGAAACAGCTAAGGTAAGCCAAGGGCCCCGGCCTTAATGAGTGCAAAGAAATGGCAGCAAAAGGCATTTGCAGATTGCAAATTGCAATAGAAATTGTCACAGGCAGCACAACACAAAAAACAAAGTGCACTTAATGAGTTTGTTCAACTTGTGTTCCCTCTCTCTTCCCCGCCGGGGGTTCGTGGGTTTTTAAGGGTGCGAGTGCGAGTGCAAATGCAAATTACCCCGAGGGTCATGTGAAACTATTCTTCGGCGGGCAGAGGCTAAGAAGACCGCAAATTAATTCATTATGATCCAAGTTTTTTGGACCCACTTTCGACACATCTCCGGTAGCCGCTCCTTCTGTCTCGACATGCAATGAGTGTGTGCAATTTTCATGCTCGCATGGACATTCAGTGCAGTGTCTGCAATTAAAATTAATAAATTAATTAATTAATAAGCCAGATAGTCAAGCAGTGTGGGCAGTATCTGTGCAAAGCGACTTAAAAAAGCAAAGATAGTTACAGCCTTCAGGGGCAGCAGAGGAAAAGGAGGGACGTTTAAAAAAAAATTAAGCAATAAATAAAAGCAGCTACTCTTCGGGAGATTTGAATACAATATTCCCATTTTTAATATCAATTTTTATAAGCCCCCCTGAGTCCGCCTCTGCCGTCTTTGGCTGCCATGTACACACGAGTGGGAGTGAGAGAAACGCGTTTTTGGTTGATTTTCTTGTCTTTTCTGTTGTGCAAGGCAATGAAAATCAAAAACTTGGCTTTTTTCGCCGCCTCCTCAACAATTGTTTGAGGAATTTAAGAAGATTTGCTCGGTGCGGCGGTGCTGTGTGTGCGGCGACTGTAATTGAATCGAATGCGATTAACATAATTTGTGAGGAAATGTCTTTCCAGCTATTTGTGCTGCCAATTACAATAATGCCCCATCCACAGCCATTAGCCGATTAGTTGGCCATTAGCGAAGATGATTTCAGGGCTGAAAGTGCAGTTTATGTAATGCCAACTGAGGGAGAGATACTTTTGTATCTTCCACTCCTTCTCATAGTTCAGTTACCTAATTTTAGAAGAAAAGAAAACTTGGCCCATCAAATTTTATGGAGCTGCAGCCAAACTGACCTAGTTTTCGGCCAGGAAGTTGCTGCAAGCATCGAGATGAAGGGAAAGGAATCGTAGTCCGTGTCCCACAAGCCGTAAACAAAATTCAACTCTCTCCACTTTTCTTTTATTGTTTTCCCCCCGGGTTTCCCGGCCCTGCAGTTTATGAATAATTTATGCACTTAATTGATTTTTGTTTATTGTTCGGTTCAAGTTAATTAATTACACACTTTATGCGTGCTGCTGTTGCTGTCATTCCAGAATTTCTTTTCGACGGCGCCAAGCAAAGCAGTCAGAATGGAGAACCATCCAACACAGAATCTGAACGAGACCAAGGTGGAGATGGAGAAGGAGACCGAGAAGGAGGCGGTGCAGAAGGCAGACACAGACACCGCTGAGGTGCATTCCAAGGAGACCATCATTGACATTCCCTGCAACGCCAACTCCCACTCGTCGTCCTACGACACAGACTGCAGCACGGCCAGCAGCACGTGCTGCACGCGGCAGGGCGAGCACATCTACATGCAGCGGGATCCCGTTCCGGACACACACCACCAGCACCTACCGGAGGCGGACGATCTGGGGCTGCTCAAGTACGAGCACCGCAAGCACTGGCCCTGGTTCATCCTGGTGATCTCCATCATTGAGGTAAGCACACAGACAAAGACTTCCTCCCCTCCGAAACATTAAATCAAAGGAGCCGCGCAAACTTTTAACCCAAAGAGCCATAAAAATGATACCGAGGGCGGAAGTTTTCCCAGAGTTTTCCCCCCGCGCACTTTCCAACAGTTTCAGTCTCAGCCCAGTCTGTGCCTGTTTCGGTTTCTGTTTCTGTTTCGTTTTCTGCCACGTCTGACTCGCTGGCGCCCCCGAAAATCGATTGTAAACAAGTTGAACAACAAACACGGCCAGGGAAAATGTGGATAATTTAGAGGGAAACTCGCACAGCTTTTTAAGGCCAACATTTTTTGACACACCAAAAAACAACAGAAGATGCCAAAAGATATAACTAGGAATTGTCAAAACTAATATAGTTTTTCCCAGTAGAGAAAAACAGAAGAAAATGGGTTCTTATAGTTTGTAAAATCTTTGATATAAAGAAGCCCAAGGCTCGCAGACCAACGGACAAGTACATGACCAATAAGTTTCTCTTCTGCTATATTCTCAAGTAACCACTGTACTTGGAATTGGAAATGATTTGTCCTGAGTAGAAAATGTAGCACGACAACGGCGACGACGACGACAATCAAGTCGAACGCAGAAAATGGGCAGCCCACGGGGCGTATGAGTTTAGTTTTTGAAGCCTTGCCAAGTTGGCAGGACTCGCCCTAAGCATTTTCAGAAGACTTTATTTGGGACGCGAACGCGGACTCGGTCGCGTGCCAGACAGCAACAACATAAATCAGAGTAACTAACCCCAATCCCTTCTCCACCCTTCTCTATTCCCATTTTAGATTGCCATCTTCGCCTACGACCGATACACAATGCCCGCCCAGAATTTCGGGCTACCCGTTCCCATTCCCTCGGATTCGGTGCTGGTCTACCGTCCGGACCGACGGCTGCAGGTGTGGCGCTTCTTCAGCTACATGTTCCTGCACGCCAACTGGTTCCATCTGGGCTTCAACATCGTCATCCAGCTGTTCTTTGGCATTCCCCTGGAGGTGATGCACGGCACGGCCAGGATCGGTGTCATCTACATGGCCGGCGTCTTTGCTGGTTCCCTGGGCACCAGTGTCGTCGACTCGGAGGTGTTCCTGGTGGGCGCCAGTGGCGGAGTGTACGCCCTTCTGGCCGCCCATTTGGCCAACATCACACTGAACTATGCGCACATGAAGAGCGCCTCCACGCAGTTGGGATCAGTGGTTATCTTTGGTGAGTTTCATTTTAATGCATTTTACCTACAAAACAAACCCTTTTCCGCTTTACCTAAACTTCTATTCCTTGGAACCCTTGAACTTTTCAGATTCGATTTTAATTACTTAACTAACTGAAGAACCTTTTATCTTTGTTATGTTTACAGTGTCCTGCGATCTGGGCTATGCTCTGTACACCCAATACTTCGATGGCGGAGCCTTCGTCAAGGGTCCCCAGGTGTCGTACATTGCACATCTGACGGGAGCTCTGGCCGGACTCACGATTGGATTCCTCGTGCTAAAGAACTTCGGGCACCGGGAGTACGAGCAGCTCATCTGGTGGCTGGCCCTGGGAGTCTACTGCGCCTTCACCGTCTTCGCCATTGTGTTCAATCTGATCAACACGGTGACCGCCCAGCTGATGGAGGAGCAGGGCGAGGTGATAACTCAGCATCTGCTGCACGATCTGGGCGTGTCCTAAGTATCTTTGGGATCTTCGCCGTTCAGCTTCAGGAGAGATCGAGAGACATAGAGTTTGTGGAAAAGAAAAGTTCATTCAGCGATTTAGTTCAAAACTAAATTCGATATTCGTTTGGCTTTTGCTTTTCGGTTAGCATTACCGTTATCGTTATCGTTATCGTTACCGTTTTTCAGTTCGAAAAAAGCAGCAACACTCAAAACATACTGAAAACACTGAGAAGACCTAAAAAGAAATCAGAAAGAACAAGAACAAGAACCGAAGCGCCGAAACGTGTAAACAAATGTTGTGATAGAACCAAAGACTGAATTTATTTCGCGTGTAAAAACCAAGTAAAACTCAAGAGAATCGAGAGGGGGAGGAGCAGGAAAATTCCAGATCAGATCGCCCCTCGCTATGATTTAAATTAACCGATTATCCATCGCCCGTGTCTGTTTGTTTCTTCTTAAATTATGTATTTATTTATTGGCCGCAATTAACTCTGAACGAGTCTGCTGAACCGGAGAGGAGCTGTATCAACATTTTGTTTGTATAAACTCAGCATAATAATGATAAGCATAATAGTATCTGCCCTCGGACTATGTACGCGTAGCTCTAGGTACAACTAACATAGGCCCCTAACAAATTGTTTTCAAATTGTAAATACCATTAAGTCGCACACACACTAGTCAGAAAAAAACCAAGCAAACCGCAGCAAAGAACCATTCAATTCACAACAATTAAGCAAATCGAATTAAATTAAACGAAAGTCACTTAAATCGAGCAAATATTTATGGTAATCCCCGTAAAAACACACACTCGAAAGTATTACTAATTATATTTATTTATTGTAGGGCAGCGCGCGAGGGTTTATTAATTTTTGTAAAGCGAAACCAACTATTTATTTATTTATTTATTTAATAATTTAGTGAAATTCACACAAAAACAGAAGCACGAAAAAACAGCAACCGCAAACTAATTCATTTGTAAAAACAAAATAAATCCCATGAATGAAGAACACACACGAAAAGCCAAAGAATGAATAAAAATCAAAAACATTTCAAGAAATACAAGAAACACGTTAAACACATAACCAAACAGCCTTTTCATTTCCCTCGTTTCTCTTTCAGTTTCAGTTTCCGTTTCAGTTTTAAAGGCCAGAGAGATTACCAAGATACTTGACATATTGGCACACAAACATATATATAGACAGCAATGTATATCCATATGCAAATAGTGAAATATTTAAACTAAATCGCAATCGCAGAATGAAAATAGCTAATCTGGCATAAAAGCCAGCTAAGCGTAAGCCAAAATAGAATCCTTGTGGCCGAGCAACAAGCAACCAGAGCCCCAAGATGATAGCATATTCGATTCTTAATATTATGAAACCACAGGCGTGCCACGCCCCACTCACCCCCCAAAATAGGAAACGGAAACGTTCAGCACACACACAGGCAAGAAATGGGAAAGAAATTATAGATAAATAAATAAACCGAAAACAAAAAAATGAAAGCAAAAATAAATGTCTAAATTATAAATGAAATTCTCTAGTTTTCTTCATAAATAACTGAAGGGCAGGGCAAGGAACGCAGAAGGAGCTACGGCCGGCGACTCCCCTCAATCAATATTTGCTCCACATAAATATATGTGTGAGAGCTGGCTGGAGGAGAGTTAACAGCGAAAGAACTGCAACTAAAACTTGAGGAAATTCTCTTAATTACTACCCACCACTCCTCCCGAGTACTCCAATCGGCAGTAGGGTGGTTTCTTTCGGGCGCCCAAATCAATATTTACTCTATATGTACAGTATTAGTTCGAGCCTGGCATCTAAAATACCAGCATGAAATATTAAGTCGTAGCAGAAGAAGAATTTCGTAATAATTCGTATTGTCATTGCCGCCCCATCAATGTTCAGCAACAATCCTGCCGGATTAGCAGGACTAATAAAGGCCATGAATTTTGGAGTAAGCATTCCGCTTGACGGACTCTTCGTCGCATCTAAAACCATTAGGTACTTAGCAATTCATTATAGGACCTAAGAGTATCCTGCATAAATCGAAGACAAGCTAAAATTATCTGTTTTGGAGCGTTGCTTGTGCTATTTTTATACCCTTGCACGGTATTATAATTTTAGTCAGAAGCACAGGACATAAAGAAGGAGACATTTCCGACCCTATAAATCATATATATTCTTGATCAGCATCGACAGCCGAGTCGATCTAGCTGTGTTTGGTAGAATAAAAAAATTTAAAATTATTTTTCAATTTTTTAAGGAATTTAATTGTTAAAATTGAACAAAAAAATTCCAAAAAAATTAATTTGAGAATAAGTTGAAATTCAGTATGCAGTTTTATTAGCGTTATAAAAACTAACTCAGAGCAGTTTTCTGAATTCAAATTAATGCATTTTTAGCTTAGTTATACTATTTTTAAGCTTTCATTTGCCCAAAATTATGGAGTATAAATATTAAAATTTTAATACACCTTTCGGGTCTCTATAATATCAGTCAGAAGCACAGAACATAGTGAAGGAGTCATTTCCGACCCTATAAATCATATATATTTTGATCAGCATCAACAGCCGAGTCGATCTAGCTGTGTTTGGTAGAATAAGAAAATTTAAAATTATTTTTAAATTTTTTAAGGAATTAAATTGTTAAAATTGAACAACAAAATTCAGAAAAAATGAATTTGAAAATAAGTTGAAATTCAGTATGCTGTTTTATTAGCCCTATAAAACTAACTCAGAACAGTTTTCCGATTTCAAATTAATGTATTTTTAGCTTAGTTATACTATTTTTAAGCTTTAATTGGCCAAAATTATGAGGGATAAATATTAAAATTATAATACTCCTTTCGGGTCTCTATAATATCAGTCAGAAGCACAGAACATAGTGAAGGAGTCATTTCCGACCCTATAAATATATATATTCTTGATCAGCATCAACAGCCGAGTCGATCTAGCTGTGTTTGGAAGAATAAAAAAATTTAAAATTAATTTTCAAGTTTTTAAGGAATTAAATTGTTAAAATTGAAGAAAAAAATTCCGAAAAAATTAATTTGAAAATAAGTTGAAATACAGTATGCAGTTTTAGTAGCGATATAAAAACTAACTCAGAACAGTTTTCTGAATTCAAATTAATGCATTTTTAGCTTAGTTATACTTTTTTTAAGCTTTAATTGCCCAAAATTATGGAGTATAAATATTAAAATTTTAATACTCCTTTCGGGGCTCTATAATTTCAGTCAGAAGCACAGAACATAGTGAAAGAGTC